>CM022763.1:7132174-7304674 GCA_012411365.1 Ameiurus melas | reverse complement strand
TGTAGGTGTGATGATTCAGATCTTTAAGCTGTAGTCTTCCCACAAAGCCAGGTGTAAATGGCAGGAATAGTTCACATCATTAATAATATAGTCCCTTTCATAAGAATTCACCCCCCTTGAACTATGGATTTCTCCTGCTCCTTCAGTCACACTGACGTCATGGTTGCTTCTCTGACTAATGTACTCTTGAACTGATCACTGACCATTGGTGGATGACTTCCTCTAAGCAGAGTCTGTGCCCTATTGTTTCTTTCCATCCATACATTTTCTGTAGCACTTATCCTACTCAGGGCTGCGGGGAGCCTGGAGCCTATCACAGGGGGCTCAGGGCACAAGGCAAATGACACCCTATACGGGGTGCTAACCCACTGAAGGGCGCAATTGCACACAAACACACTATGAACACTTTGTTAATGCCAATTACAACACATGTCTTTGGACTGGGGGAGGAAACTGGAGTACCAGGAGGAAACCCCAGAATCACGGGGAGAACATACGTTCTCTGTGCACATATGGTGGAGGTAGGAATCAAATCCCCAACCCTGGAGGAGCAAGGCAAATGTGCTAACTACTAAGCCACCATGCCACCATGTTCCCATATTCTTTCCATTTTTAAATAATGGATTTAATGATGATGCATGGGACAATAAAAGTTGTTATGACCAAACACAAAAACCCTAACCCTAATATCCAAAACTTTGGATTTGATAGCTCTTTGGCAATCATTAAGCTGTTAGTTTAGGTCTGTTCTCTGGATTTATTTCTGGAAATGGTGTGTTTATTTTGTGATTACATGCTGCTATAACTGCACACAGGTCAACTCCATTCAATTAATTATATGACTTCAGATGGCAAATGGTAATTTAGTGGTTTCACAGCAATGGGGGTGAATACTTTCACAATTTGGCCATTTTTATTTGTAAATAATTGTACAAACTCTATAGATAGATTTTTTCCCCAAGACTTCATTATTATGGTGCATTTTATTCATAGATTCATGTCATTCATGTCACACGTAAAGTTCAAGTGGGTTGAATACTTACACACTGGATAATATCAACAACAACAGCTACAGCATCCTTTACATTTTCAAATACTTCAATTTAAAAATATGTTTAAGGCTAAACTGAATAAACTGGAAATAAATGCACTTTAACTCTGCAAATGCTATTAAATGGTTACTATTGAAATTGGGAAGCTTGTCATCCAGATTTGAGACTGCAAAAACTCTAGTGTAGCACACCTCATTTCATGTGCACTCGCCTGTATTTGCTTCTGGTCTTACATTTCAAGAATGTGTATCAGAGTAAATTATATCTACAAGGCAGTGAAGTGCCCAACTAATGAATCTGCATTAAATTAACACACACTATGTCAACTGTAATACTGATTTAGAATTAACATGTATGTATGTATGTAAAATACAATATTACTGTGTATAGTACTGATCCTGCTGAATAACTGTCCGCAGGTTAATTTATACTTTCATTTGTATATTTCTCACCTATAACCATGTACATACATAATGACAATGAACATGATGTGTTCTTTCTCTGCTTTAACTGTGGCAGTTGATCTTTATTAATAGAAGCTGAAAAAAGCTCTGCCAGACACCTGTACTGTATTACAATAGAGCCTATCAAAGCTCTTAATAAAAAAAAAAAAGGCAGTCACATCGATGTCATATTAACATTTCAATTACCAGATTCTTGTACTGACACAAAGGCAGAGAGATGTGGGCTACGGCACAATAGAAGCGCATGAATCATTAAACATTAAAAACATATTTTTTTCCATGATAACGTGAAGCCACACAGGGTGCAGCAGAGGAACAGACAGGCTCAAACAGAGCTGATTTCTCTGTGGTGCACGCTGACATGCAAACGTACCACCAGGTTTATTTTAAATGTGTACACACACCCACACAAACAACTTATCTTGCTGAAATGGTACCCACTGTGTTACCGTTTTTGAGTATGGCGTGTACTTTTGAATATTCATAATATTATATGCAATAATACAGATATTCATTTAGACGTGAGATGACGGTACGAAACTTGTTTAAGTCAATTTAAGTGAAATGTTATATTGTGTAAATACAAAATATGTCATAAACACCTTTTCTTGCACAACACATTTTCAATATTATCACACACCAGTGTGACCTATTGTGCACAGGGACGTCAGCTGGACCTGAGCTGTGATTTTGAGAGAATATAAATATGTATTGCATGACATAAAAAAAAAAAAAAGTGGAGTCACTTACCTGCTAGAGACAACATTTTCCAGCTGATTGCAGGCTCTGGTTTGCCATTAGCCAGACACATGAGAGTAACATTGGAGCCTTCATTCACCACCAAACTGTTTGAGAAGCTCACAATTTTGGGAGGGACTGAAAAGAAAGGAATAGAAACAGATATTTTATTTTATATTTCAATCAGAGACCAGGATGAAACTGCAGAGCAACACATTAAAAACCAAACACTCATACTGCTTCTTTCATGAACCTCTTCTGCTCCAGAGTCAGTGGTGCTTAAGCCAAGTGGACGCTACATGACTTTCAAAATCTCAGAATTGCTGGTTTGCATATAATACATAATCTTTATGAATTGCAATCTGTTGTTCCCTTTCCAAGGGAACTCTACATTGTATCACGCTCGACACTTTGGGAACGCCCCTTGGCGTAAATGGAGTCTTAATACGTGTGAAAGCATGCAATTCAGATTGGCTGGCATCAGTCAGGTGACAAAGCAGAAACACATCACAAAGACTGTATAACGCACCCACAATCTACATCATTCTGCATCTTTGTTTTCAGGAACCGCATGTCTGTGCACTATATGTGATTGTCTGTCATATTCTTGTTCATAAAAAAAAGGAGAAACTATGAGCAATAGGGTTTTGGAGGTTGTGTCCCACCATACTCTGGTTTTCTCATGGAGAATGATGAGCACACTTTCTGTGTTAAATGTTTGGGAGCAGAGCATGCTAGGTAAGTCCTTGAAGGGGCTATCTGTGTGCACTGTGAGAAATTCTCTCTCTAAAAAAAAAAACTCCAGGCTCAGCTGGCTCTCTTCTTGAGTGAAGGGAGCTTGTCATTTACACCTCATGGTTTGGGACCAGCCGCTGTTGAAGCATTATGCCAGCTCAAATCATAATCTCAGATGGATCTGGAGGAAGAGTAACATGGGTGAGTCCCTTTCGCTTGTGGGAGCTCGCAGTGCGATTTCTCCCCTGGGACTGATGAATCAGCCCGCGGACTCCACCTCTGGGGAGATGAAGGAGGGAGCACAACCCGTGCAGCTCTCTGAATCCTATAAAGAGCTGTTATAAGTTGTGTGAATGGCCACGTGAGGAGGTAGACTGGACAAGCGCTTCCTCACCAGTGGTAAAAAATCATCCCCCCGCAAGAAGCTCCCCTTCTTTCTCAAGCTCCACCCCAAGGTTCGAGATCATGGATAAAAAATGTACTCTAGCTGAGTTTTTAACCCCATGATGGCAAAATATGCTACCATTGTGGTAGTGGGGGGAGAGACACTTGCAGGCTATCTCTCTCCTGGTACAGTAGCAAACTTAGAGTGGCCTTGCCTATGAAGCCATGCTGGGTGTCCTCACAGTTAGTGGGCAGGGCTTATGCGGCAGCAGGTCAGGCTTGAGGGGCTTTGCATACTATGGCTGTGCTTCTAGCTTATCAAGATGACCTGCTAACAGAGCTATAGGATATTGGTCCTGAGGCCTGTGCGAAGCTCTGCCAAGCCACAGATTTGTCTCTCCATGCCACAAAGCAGATGGCCAGTGCCATTGGCCAGTGCCATTGGCCATTCTGAGACTGCTTTGGTGATTGTGGATAGGCATTTGTGACTTAATTTGTTGGGAATAAAAGAGAGAGAAAAAGTGAATGTGCCTGTTTCTTCAGCGGGCCTGTTCATTGATGCAGTAAATACTGTTGTGGACAGGTTTAAGGAAGTGAAAAAACAGTCAGAGGCATTTGATATACTCCTCCCACCCTGCTTCGAGCTCCCAGGGCTTTGAGTAGTCCTTGGCCTGGGACTAGCACTGATAGAGAGGAACAGAAAACCACACAGAGGTTTGGTCAGCTGCGATCCCAGTACTCCAGAAGCACGAGAATGGATCTGAGGACCGTTCTAAGCACTGGAAGGAAGATGTAGTCCAGAAGGGCTGATAAAGTGGGGTATTGGGGACTTTAACGTTGTGCTTGCCACCAGTATTTCTGTAGGGCATTATCTATTCACTGAGCTCCCATGTTCTTATGTCCCTGTTCAGTTAGCTGGGCAGGGTAACAAAACTTTGATCCTTTCACTTAAAAAAATGTCTCTTCCTTCAATCTCCTGGGGTGTGGGGATGCAGCTGAGTTTGGGTCTGCATTACCTGAGACATTATATACTCAGTTTCAGTGTTTTACACAGTTTATCATATGCGCATTCACTTCAAGTATTGATATGATAAGATCTGAAAATCGCACATCCATATTACCCTCCCTTCAGTCGGGTCCTGTGGGCTGTTATGAACACAGAATATTTCTGAGGAAATGTTTCTTTTCATATTTAAAAGGGGGTATTTTTATCATTGGGAAGTTGTACGTTCTATTATGCTCTATTCAAGTAGCATAGTATATCAGCATTCAAGTAGGATAGTGCTGTGGTTTCTAGAAACACTTCAAATTCACCCACAGGCAAGTATATGCTCTAAATACGTGTCGCTTCAATTCGTGGTGCAGATAGTGTCAGTTAGACCCTATCACTGAGGTGCGGAGGCTACGGTTCGTCAAAACCAGTAGAGTGTGCTGCTGCTGTTAGTGTCGCTTTGACCAACTCTGAGTATGGTTTTCAGACATCATAGCCCTGTCGAAGCAGTTTAGGCCCCTGAATTGGTACCAACTCCTAGGTATGTCTCAACTGAATATACTAGAGCTTTTGTACAAGGAAATATATGCTCTAATACCTGTGTATTGTTTTGGGGTATAAAGATTGCCAGTAGAACTACTGCTTGAGGTGCTGGAATTCTACAGGGGCTCATTCAAGCAAACTTAGGTGATTACACTCGAGGGTGTGGCTTCCTCTAAGGCATTATCTGAGGGAATGCTGTAAGATGAGACATTCTATATTTGTTCTAGAAGTGTTTTTGTGCTTATATACATCATAGACATTTTTTGACAGACATGGTTCAGTATGGAATAGTGGGTATTCTCGTCCCCATAATGTCATGCATGATGCAATGTAGAGTTCCCCTGGAAAGGGGTCTTCCTTCAAACAAATAGAAGCTCAATGACATGGTTTGTGGGTGCCTTATATAGTCTTTGTGACATTTTTCTACTTCATCACCTGACTGAGGCAGGCCAATCTGATTTGCGTGATTTCACAGGTATTCAGACACCATTTCCTCCAAACACCATTTTTGCACTATTTTGTACAGAAACATGGTAAAAGAGAAATAAGAAAAAATGTGAATGAAGTATTGGATGGGGAGACACAGAGAGCAAGGTTGTTTGTTTTGCAAAGAGAAGTGGAGCTGTAGTGCAAAAAAACCCCAACAAACCCATATTTTCTACTTTGTCATGCCAGGAACTTTGTTGCTTTTTTATTTTTAATGTTTGCTGCTCTTAAGAACCATTTGGCTATGACATGCCACATTTTTATTATAGAAGCAACATTATTGTTCTTATGGCGTGCTTTGACATGAACAGATGATTACACTGGATTAAATACTTCCTCTGTGAGTCTCTTCAAAGTTCTTTTTACTTTTTGTAGAGGTGCACACTACAAAATTAATTGCTGAGAATAGCAGACATGCTTAAAAATACTGGAGCATCTAGAACAGCACAAAGACTGATATAATTGCATTGATGAATCACACACAATAGACGAACACAAGGTAGATGCATAGCAACTTGTGCCAAACGTGCATTCGGGTTGGGTTGGAGTAGTTGGGGTCATGCAATTAATCTGAGATAGGAAAATCAGGGCTAAAATTACATAATCTGTAGACAAACCTAAATAATAAGAATTTTTTTTTAAAGTCCTGCATTTCTTGTGCTTCTTCAATACAATTTCACACCTGACTGAGACCAAGAGCCTTGTTTCAACTCCTGTTTTGTTTGACAAAGTATAATCTCAGAAATGCCTGTTTGAATAATCCAGATATACTGAAAACCAAAACAGAGATATGGCAGCCAGAAAGTGCTCCCTCATACACCCTTTAAATCACTGGCTTAAAAACAAGCATAAAAAATCACAGGCAGGACTGTGAGCAACATTCCGAGATGGTGCAATATTCTTGCAGCCTGCCTCAAGCTGCCAATTATGAATTAAATATTGATAAATGTTTAAGGCTTTTTTCCTTTTAAAAATGATAATATTGCTGACTTATTTTACTCTCTTTGCACCCCAGAGACATAAGGTACATTTCTGCTAATGTCATGACAAACTACACCATCTCTGTGTTTTATATTATTGCTATACTGAGCGGCTAATAAAGGTGTTCGGCTGAAATGTAAATAAAGCTGTTCCAGGCTCTCACACATACTTGCAAGCACTCACAGGTATGTGTGGGTGGAAATATTTAAAAGGCCAGAGATCAACACAGTCTTTTCAGGCTAGTAGGAGTTACACCGAAAATCATGAAATTTCACCTATTGGGGTGATTTAGTCGATAAATAAGAGGTGAGCTTTCAAGGACCTTTTTGTTTGTAAAAGCTCAACACAACACTCAAGTAGAAAGTAGTATTCCATAAAAATCAATCAATTTTTAATAGTTATTTTAGTCAGCAACAGTTAAATGCAAACAAGACATCTTTCAACTGGCTGATTTATTGAATGCCTATTGCACCTAGAACATGATTTTAAAAATGCTGTTGTGCAATAATAATAATAATAATAATAATAATAATAATAAGGCATTCATGATTGGTGGTATAGTACTATGAAATGTGTAGCACCTGCTTTAATTGTTTTATTTAGACTATGTGCTCTCTATTCACTGTATAGCACAGTTCTCGCACATGCATGGGGTGACTATAAGTGGTTTTAAAACTTTCATAAGGCACTTATGGGTTAATGAGACAATAATTAAAAGCATATCATCATGTGACAGAACTGCATAATTGATCTCATTGGGATAAACATTCACAGTTAGCCACTATGTATCAGCCGATGGCTAAAGCACAATTGACGTTTTTAGAATGCCAGTTAAAATGCATTTCTGTCTGTTACCATCTATGTCATTAGTGGCCCTTCAAATATGTCAAAAATCCATGAAATGATTACCTCTCATAATGTCAAGCAAGAGGCTGAAAGCTGGATGCAAGTGCAAAGTGTTTATCAAGTGCTCGACAAACACAAGCAGTCGAGCAGACAAGGACAAATCCAAAATCTTCATCAAAACCAAGAGATCTTCAAACACAACTTGAATAATGAGTCAAAGATCGTGAATAATAGTAACACAACACAAACACTTGGACTCACACAGGCAAAATTTTCTGAAGTATGTATAAAATCTGGATTATTTCGGGAGGTTGTGCATATAAACAGTTGTGTGTGATCAGGGGAAATGGGGGTCATGTGACTGGTCCAGTGGAATGTGCACAGGCCAACTGAGATATGAAGTTTCTCAGTTGAAGAAACTTCAAGGATATGAAGGATAAGTTTGTGGTTGTGCTGAATGTACAGTAATATAGCTTGCTGAAGTTTCTGTATGTTTGATATGGCAGAAGACAGAGATGTAGTACATAGGAAGCTTAGTTTACATTAGTTTATACAGTATGTTGCAGTATAAAATATGTTGTATTACTAATGTAAAAGTGTGTCATGTTACAACCAGATTTGGCCACCTAGGCTTATTCGCGTCAGACTTATACATGGTTATACATTAACAAAAACATAGAACATTTTCCATTTTGTAGTGGTTTCATTATAGGTGCATTTACATAATTTGTTTTCATAAGGTATAATTATTTTTCTTTTTAAGAATCTTGTTTTAACTTTACATCTTAAAAATACACGTACTCGGTGGTTAATTTGTAAATCTGCAGGTTCCGGCACACTAAGAGGGTAGTGATCTGGCAGGTCGGGAGGCAGGAGAAAGGTACCAGTGCCCAAACTTACTGTCACCTCAGTTAGCTACAAAACACATATTCCCAAAGGACTTCAAAAACAAAGCTACGTATCATACAGTACGCCTATTCACAATAAACTAACATTAACTGCACAACATAATCAAGAAAAAAGCTTCTTATCTAACACAAAATATTCCCTTACATATCCATGAGACCACAAATGGCTTTGGATTGAACTTTGTAAACGGTGGACCCACAATGTTCAAAAACATCAGAGATGAGATTGTTTGGATCAGAAAAGATTCATGCTGCAAGCTACAAATAAGATTCATTTTTGGAAAAACCCTGCTTGCACTCCACTCGAGGTTGGTATGGTTTTCACAGTAACCAAGCAGTGTATTTGAGTCCCTGTACTCCCTAAAATCCAGAATAACTGTATGGACTGTAGGCTGTAATGTAACGCCATTTGAGCCATGACAACTCTCGGAGTGAAATTGTTAGCTTTTAATATGGGGATGGAGTGTAAATAGGTTTGGTCTGGCAGACTAGATCTGCTACACTGCTGCTGCTGAGCAAGTATGAATACTTGCTCGATAGTCATGTACAGACATGGAAGAAGAGAAGCATGCTGCTGCTGCAAAGGGTACGGAAGGAGGAGCCCCCATGTAGCAGATCTAGACAGTGGTGCTGGGGAGCAGGGCGGTAGGATACAAAATTTAGTAGTGTGCACAGGCTATAGGCGGCGTGTTGGTTGGGATTATAAAGGTTTATGTGGGTGGAGAAGTGTGGCTGACAGCCTTTTCCGCAGCATCAAAGGAGCCAACCAGCGTTCAGACAGAGTTTCATGGCTGAACTGTGCATTTTATTTGTAGCAGTCAAACTCACTTTCAAAGCCATGTGCAGGTTGACAATGTTTAGCCTTGTGAGCACTTCTAAAACATTCCACAATCAGGAATTATCACCGCTAGTCATGGGAATAGTCACCAAACTGCTTCATCAGTGACCTGCTGCCGCTCACTCTTTTGGACTCCTGCATTTTTAGTATTTTTCTCTGTTTTCTCAGTGTCATTTTTGGGTTCTTTCAAATGATATTAACGATAACTGCTTCCTTTTTCAGGTTGTTTTTGGTGTTCTATCTTACTTTTGGTGAATTAATAACTAAACCTATTTATTTTGATAATGTTGTTGAGTGAGACTTCATGGGACTGCATGAAACAGAGGTAGTGGATCCACAGAAAAAGGTTTCAGAACAGAGGTGTGCTATATTTTTGATGTATCAGATCCTGCAGGATGCATGTACTACAGCCAGGAATGGGGAGTAGTGCAATACATGAAACGGCATTACATAATCAGTATACAAAAAACTGGTAACTGTAATCCAAATTACATTAAAAAACAAAGCAATCAGATTACAGGTACATTTAGTAAAAAAAATTAATCAGGATTTTAAAAAATCATTTAAAATCAAAGAAATTAAACTTTTGACATAGCACCATGTAGACAGCCACGTGATTATAGTTCTGGTTCTCTCTTACCAGGTGTGGCTCACATGAGCAACCTCCTGGTGCATGCGCAAATAAATTTTGTGCAAAATAAATTTGGTAAATAGGCGCACTTATATAGCGCTTTTATCCAAAGACACACTGTGTCTCATTCACCCATTCACACACACCAATGGAAGCAGAGCTGCCATGCAAGGTGCTAACTTGCCATCGGGAGCAACTTGGTGTTCAGTGTCTTGCCCAAAGACACTTCAGTATGTGGAGTCATGTTGGCCGGGAATCGAACCGCCAACCTTACGATTAGTGGACAACCTGCTCTTCCACTTGAACAACAGCCACCCTGTAGAAATGAACACAAATTGGTCTCTGAAATGCTTTTGTTAAGGTGACCATACGGCCTCTTTTTCCTGGACAAGTCCTCTTTTTCGGACATTAAAAAAGCGTCCAGCTGGGATTTCTAAATTTGAGAAAACGTCCGGGATTCAGCTTTAGATTCATTATGATGTACTTATGGTCTAATATTGCATCATTGCAACTAGAATTTGGCCAGCAATTATTGGCCAAATCCCAGCCTCTCAACCATTAGCCTACTCTCAGTGAACGTGAAAGGTGAAGCATTGCTGTGTACAGCATCAAACAGTTGTTTGAAAATGATAATGAGTCTTTATTGATCACATATACATTATAGCACAGTGAAATGATTTGCTTTGCATAACCCAGCATGTTAGGAGGCAGAGTTGATACAGCACCCCTGGAGCAGAGAGGGTTAAGAGCTTGAACCCCCAACCTTCCGGTCAGTAACTCAGAGCCTTAACGACCAAGCCACCACTGCCATATAAGGTCATTTTTAATTTCATGTTATCAGATTGCTTTGTATTACATGGCCATTCAAATATGTAAATGATGGCAGAAGGTACACTCGTGGAATCTAAGGTTTTATTATATTCCATGGCCATTCAAAAGAATGTAGGAATTTATATATATTCATGTGATGCTAATAGTGTGTCTTTTTGTGTGTATTGTTGTATCTAAAATTATTATGTTGCTGAATTTCCTCTAGTTAGTCAATACAATAATCCTCAATTTACTGATCAAAATGAAGCCACGAATAAGATAGATGAGAGAAGCAAAATTGCAGTTTATTGTTCAAAAAACAACATGAATTCCCTCGTGAGACGTCCCAAAAAATGATCTGAATCTAAGCACAGATTCAATGCCCTATTTATACAGTCTTATCTTGAGGTTACGCACAATTATCTAATTCTTTTAGAATCCCAATATGCTTTATTAACATCTTTTTCTGATTCCCCTTAAAAACTACTCCTTGGATTTTAAAATACCATTAGAATGAGCTCTTCTCATTCTGAAATCCCCGTAAGTATGAATGGATGTGTGAATGTGTATGTGATTGTGCCCTGTGATGGATTGGCACCCTGTCCATGGTGTACACCGCCTTGTGCCCAATGCTCCCTGGGATAGGCTCCAGGTTTCCCTGTGACCCTGAAATGCCGTATAGAAGATGGATAGATAGATGGATGGAAATCACCTTTTCAGCCATTGGATATCCCCCTATCTTCAGGTTTTTCTTTTGGGTATTTTAAACATTTTCCAAGGCCCTTATTGCCATTCCCATTTCTGGTAATTGAGCTGTGGGCATCTCATCGCCTGTTGTCCTGAACAATTTGGATATTTTCATCACTTCTTCATTATGGGTGAGATATATTTTTTTATTGCCTAATGTTACACATATTTCTTCTCTAATTCTAACTATGTTTATATGTTTTTGGTGCTTCTTAGACATTCTGTGAGTGTGTGTGTGTGTGTGTGTGTTTCTCTTGAACATTTTTGTGAGTGTGTGGGTGTGCGTGTTTTTCTCAAACCATCGTATGAGTGAGTTTTTAAATTTTATGCTTTTCCCATGTCATGTATTGATACCTGTTTCCTACATTCTTTGCATGTGCTTGTACATCTATTTATGTGAAATATATTTTAAGTGTTACCACTACTGTTTTATCTAATTTTTTGTCTTTTCTCTCTGATCTCCGTCCAGCTGATCAACGCCCACCTGCAGCTGGACGTTCTCTCTCTCAGCTGCTCAATCTCACAGACCTGGGTGAATATATATGCCATCAACTGGCTTATTTGGCCGTCAATGTTACAGCCCTGCTGGAACGTCTCTGCTCTTCACCTGTACCCACAGGTTTTCCTTATTCTCCCGCGTATCGTATCTTTCCATCAGTGATCTATGTTCATGCTTCCACTCAAACTGAAGCTCAACTTCTTCCCATAACTTCTGTGGAGGACCTGTTTATTTTTTCCTCTGATGATGATAGTAGCTTTGCTACAAACACATCATATTACCTTTCACCTACAAATGATTATCCTATAAGACCTATTCCCTCCCCAGAATATGTGCATGATGGTGATTCTCAATCTACTACATACTCTGTTACCCTCGTGTTTTCCTGTGTCTTAAATTTATTCCCACAGTATTAAAGTCTAAAACGGTATTGAATGGTATACTATTAAGACACCCCTTCGTACCACCATAAAAAAAACAAAAAACAGTGTCCTCTTTTTGTAAAACCAGAATATAGTCACCATAGCTTTAATTTACCCACAACCTGGACAGTGATCTTATTTTCTTAAAAACAAATTCATACACTGAGCATGTTTTTAAGCTCTGAAATAAACTCTAAGTAAAAGTATTTTAGATATTGATTTTCTCTTCACTTTATTTAAATACAGTATGTGACCTTGAAGTAATCCAAAAGTAATCAGATTATATTACTTTCATATTGTGATACTTTACAGATTACATTACTGATTAAATTTTTTTAAGAATTAATTTATAACTTTAATGGAGTAACCCTCCCAAGCCTGAATGCAACTATATTGATACACTGTATATGGTACAGTGGTACTCCCATCTAGGGTGCATGTGGCTGGGCAGTTGGACAGGTAGCTCAGTGGAAAATAAATTGTGCTAATGATCAGAAGGTTGTGAGTTTAAATCCCAGCAAATCCAAGTTGCCATTGCTGGGTCCTTAAGCAAGGCCCTCAGCTGCTCAATTGTATAAACCATAAATGTAAAATGTACATATGGTCTGTAGAATTATTGGAACCAATCAATGGAATGAGTATAAAAAACAGCATCTGTATTTTCTTTTAACAAATACAAGTGTCAAGATTCACTCATACATCTTCAGTAACCACTTCATCCTGTTCAGGGTGGCAGCAAATCTCTCTTGGTAGTACTGCATGCAAGGTAGGAAAATTCACCCCCGATGGGATGTCAATTTACCATGAATGGAATCTCCCAGCTCTATTTGTCCTTCCAGCCTGACGATCCATCTGTCTCTGCACAAATCTCTGCTTGCCTGTCGGACATCTCGGTCTGGATAAGGGAACACCACCTTAGGGTCGGCTGTGGCTCAGGTGGTTGCGCAGGTTGTCCACTAATCCACTAATCGTAGGGTTGGCGGTTCCATTCCCAGCCCACATGAATCCACATGCTGAAGTGTCCTTGGGCAAGACACTGAACCCCAAGTTTCTCCCGATGGCAAGTTAGCGCCTTGCATGGCAGCTCTGCTACCATTGGTGTGTGAGTGTGTGTGTGAGTGTGTGTGTGAGTGTGTGTGTGAATGGGTGAATGAGACACAGTGTAAAGCGTTATATAAGTGCACCAGGTTCTCATCATCTCAACCTGTCCCTCAATCAACCACAACCTCACTGTACAGCTCAGCTCCATCACGCTCAAGTCAAAGAGGAGGGCCAGGAATCTTGGGGTGGTTCTTGATGACAGCGTGGCCTTTACAGACCAGATCTCAACAACTGCACGGTCCTGTAGGTTCATCCTGTACAACATCAAGGAAATCAGACCCTACCTCACTGAACAGGCTACACAACTACTAGTCTACAACTACTATTGTTATCTCAAAACTGGACTACTGCAACTCACTACTCTCGGGCCTCCCAACGAGCTCCATCAAACCCCTTCAAATGATTCAGAATGCAGCAGCACACCTTGTCTTCAACCAGCCCAAGAGAACCCATGTCACACCCCTCTTCATCTCCCTCCACTGGCTTCCTGTAGCCGCCGCAAAACTCTCCTACCTAAACTCTCTCCCGAAGGCTTATGTTCCCTCACACAATTTGCGATCAATCAACGACTGACGCTTATCAGTACCTACTCAGCTTGGCTTAAGTTCCCTTTCAAGAGCCTTCAAACTAACTGTTCCTCAGTGGTGGAATAAACTTCCAACCTCAATCTGGATTGCAGAATCTGTCCCCATCTTCAAGAAACAGCTAAAGACCCACATCTTCCGTGAACACCTAAGCAATTTCTAAAATAAATAAATAAATAAATAAAAATACTCTGGCATTTACACCTCTACTCTGCTCACTTTGCTTCTTCTGGAACTCAATTAATAGATTTTGTACGGTAGCACTACTTGTATTATTCTCTGCTTGATATATCACTTTTCTTGTATTTTCTCATTTGTAAGTCGCTTTGGATAAATTGAGTCTGCTAATTGAATAAATGTAAATGTAAATCACAGACCATGATGAGACCATGCACACATACTGTATATCCATACACTCATTCACAGCCATGAGAAACTTATCATATCCAATCCACCAACCTGCATATATTTTGGACAGTGGGAGGAAACCTACGCAAACAAAGCAGGAACATGTTAAACTACCTACAGACAGTAGTAATCCAAGCTCAGGATCAAGACCAGGACCCTGGAGCTGTGAGACTGCGTGGTGGCACAGTGGCTTAGTGCTTAGCATGTTTGCCTTGCACCTCCAGGGTGTGGTGTTTGTTTCCTTCCTCCACACTGTGTGTGTGTGGAGTTTGCATGTTCGCCCTGTGCTTTGGGGGTTTCCTCCAGGTATGCCAGTTTCCTCCCGTACTCCAAAGACATGCATTGGAGGCTGATTGGCATTTCCAAATTGTCCAGAGAGGTATGTGTGATTGTGCCCTGTGATGGATTGGTCCCCACTTTGTGCCCTGAGTCCCCTGAAATAGGCTCCCTTTGATCCCTTGTAGGATAAGTGGAACAGCAAATGGATGGATGGAATATCATCCATGGAATATATATATATATTTTTTTTTTTATGTTCTCAGCCTCAAGCAACTCTACTGTTGCTTTTGATTAAAATAAAAAATCTATATCGCTTTTCATTTGCACGATACAGTATATACATGATACAAAATGACAACTTTCACAAGGGGCCTTATAAGTTTGATGTTGTCTTTGCCAGAAGAAAGACAGTGTTATTTAAGGTCAAAACATTTCATCACCCATTTTTTCCATTTTACCATTAAAATTATTAAGAAACAACATGTTAAAGGACAGTTCACTTTAGCCAAATGTCTTCAGAGACAACTGAGCTTTTATAGTCCATCGATGACTGCAAGTATGCTGGATAAAGGAATGAATATCCTTCAGAGGCTATTAAACAACTCCCATAGTAGAAAAGTAGATGTGAAGAGTTGAGAAGGATTCACTTTTGTTGCAGATTAATTGTTGGAGTGCTGTAGGCTCTGAATATTTATCTTCAGATTGTTTTCTTTGGGGGAAAACACATTCTTTGAATTGTAAGTTACATCCTCATAAGCAAACCAGATGCTGTTCCATTTTGACGTAATTATCAAAGTAACTCAACTGGTAAATGTGACAGGGAGAAGACCTTTTTTGGAAGCAATAAACATAAAGAGTAATGAAAATGTCACAAACACTACTTGCTGCTATTGAGTACAGGTGTTATTATGACATATGTATAATGTCGAGGGGGTTGATTTGCATTTCAAAGCTTGAATCTTAACAAAGGTTGCCATCGCTGTCTGGGTATGTATTCACACAGCATAGTGCAAAAGTTTTATCCTGTTTCAGGCTTTATAGAGATGGGCAACTATTAATAATTCATCTAACGCCAACTTAATTCTACCTCCCCACCAGAAATGACAAAATACTTGTAAAGAGAGTGCACGACAGCAGCACTTTGCTACTGTTTTAGTTGTTGCTGTCATCTACATACTTATCCATATAGTGCAAGGACAGCCGAAAACCAAATCTTTCCTCATTTCAGCTGAAGATCTTAAATTGGAAAATTTCTATTCACCGTGCTTTGTAACAAAATTCTTGTATGTGGTAGAATAAATGTCCCCTTCCTGTCTGAACAGCTGAGTCACTTGCTGTCTTCAAACAAAGACTGAAGCCCGACATCTTTTTTGAAGGTCACTGTATTAACCAGTTGTACTAATGCAGTTTTAGCTTTAGACATATTTGTACTAGCATGAGAATGTGGTTTTGATTACGAAGTTCTATTTATTTATTAGTTCTATATAAGGGAATCTTACAAATGGTGTAAATGTAAATGAGACATCTACCAAATGGTGTAAATGTAAATGAGACATCTACCAAATGGTGTAAATGTATGTGATACTGTATGTGAAATATAGGTTTTAACACATAAAGTAGTTATTTCTACAGCTGTAAATGGCAATATTCTTTATTCAGAATATCAGAAATAGCTCATCCCTAGAGGAAGATGGGGCATTGCAACACCATATATATCAACTGTTCGACAAAATTTAAACTCCTTGTTCACAATCAAAATATAAATGTGCTATATGAATATATATATAAATGCTATATAAATGTGCCTAATTTTGTTTTAGAGGTCTCATACTATAATACAGTTTACATGCCTCCTCGGTCAAAAAACACTTTAGATTCCTCATAATTAACATTGCAGCATCACCTCTTATTCTCAGGGTCATAAACGACTTGCACAAGGATCTGTTCACTCTAAACACCTCCTTTTAGAGAGCCTATTCTGCGCAGATTGGTCATATGTCCTAGTCTGTTGTGATTGGTCAACCGCTCACAGTGCGTGTGGGAAAGGGAACGGCCATCGCCACATCTAAATTTCAGCTCAGTAATAATGTCGTTTTACCTTATCAATTTGAGCCCAAGTCCAATAGTGATACAACCTGAACCACCACGGCAAGCACGGCAAGAACAGATCTTTCTCAGTTGTAAGCTTATATGTACTTTTACAATAACTTTAACATTTAGCAGAGGCTAACAGCTAACTGGCTAACAGCTGTGCACTGGCTGTACATCCATCCATCCATCTTCTATCGCTTACTCCTTCTTCAGGGTCGCGGGGGAACTTAGAGCCTCGGGCACAAGGTGGGGTACACCCTGGACTGGGTGTCAGTCCATCGCAGGGCACAATCACATACACACTCACACACTCATTCATACACTATGGACACTTTAGACACCTGGCTGTACATATATACAACAAAACTATGCATTTGGAACACTTGGTAGAAAATATATACATAAATAATTAATCTACAGGTTGTGATCCAGAGGTGCAAGATGGTCCAAATAAAGTGGGTACGGAGCCATCATTAATGAATAATCATTTAACAAATCTATGAATGAAAACAACATTTAACAATGTTGACTTCATCTACTTTTTAGAAGAAGGGACATGAAAAAAAGTCGGAGTTGAACTGCCGTGGTATCATTTTAAAATGCATTCTAACCACTAACGGTTTACATCCTCATCCTTTGGGAGTCCACGCAAAGTGGTGTTGCTTTTTGCAGCGCAGAAAACATCTTCTCGACATGAACCTAACTCTTTCAAGATTCAACCTCAACTATAATGTTTGAGTGAGGGTCAAAGTACACATTGTTCAAGAGCAGCCTATGAAGACCAGAGGTGGGATTTTTTTTTGTTACAAACCTATGTAGGTTTGTACAGGAAGTAATTCTGAAGTTATTTCATTTCAGCTGTTCAGAATCTGTTCTTTCTTTTAGGAGTCAATAAGTCCATTGTGCATGTTGAATATTTTTTATTTATTTATTTATTTATTTTACTTTTCACACTTTTTACATTCACAAACAGCAATATTACACAATACATGAAATGCAATATCTGAAACAGCTTAATAGGTGCACTTTAAATTTTGTTCAAATACTAACAATTTTTTTAAATGCTGCTATTTGTCAGATATAAGCCTGTGTTCAGTTCAGTTCAGACATTCTGATTATTAGTTATTATTGCACCTAGTGGTCAAAAGTAGGAAATGAAACAACCAGTAACCGATGCCCATATAATGCTGCAGGGATGAGGTATTTCTGTAGGACAACCGGCAGTTAGCATTAGGATGGTTCCCTCAACAAAAATTCAGTAGGATTTTTTTCTTTGGATTTGGATTATTGCAGAAAATCTATGAAAGGTTCTGTGACCAACAAAAGTTTGTTTCTTACACGTATTGTTCAGCAAAAATAATATTCACAAATGACACAACTTTTATGAGTTTTGAAGCCTAAATACAATCTCCAGAAGTAAAAAACCAAAGTTAGGCTATACATAACCTACACCATGGGCACATGGCATCAACATCTCCACCACTAACCTTGCAACAACTGTTTCAATCGTTATTTAAACTATTACACACACACACACACACACACACACACACACACACACACACACACATATATATATATATATATATATATAGTATCTCACAAAAGTGAGTATACACCTCACATTTATGTAAATATTATATCTATTCATGTGACAACACTGAAGAAATTACACTTTGCTAAAATGTAAAGTAAGTGTACAGCTTGTATAATAGTGTAATTTGCTGTCCCATCAAAATAACTCAACACACAGCCATTAAACTCTAAACCACTGGCAACAAAAGTGAGTACACCCCTAAGTAAAAAGGTCCAAATTGGGCCCAAAGTGTCAAAATGTTAAGTCCACACACTGAAAACACTGAATTTACGTTATTCAAATTTGTACATTGGTTCCATGTGATTGAATTGAGTTACATTAAGATAATGCTTTCTGTGCACACTTGCCTTCTGTGCCTCCCTCACAAATCAGCTGGTCCGCCTGCTAGGTCTGCAACACTGCCATTGTAGGCCAATGTTCACCAACCAATGTTGAGGTGCTCTTATGTGGCCTGGATGGCAAAGCTTCCCCCCTTATTTTGTTGCCATTGATAAAGAGAGGTAGCTTGCAAGTGCCTCCTCCACCTTTGTCATACCAAAATAGCCATAATGTTTATCCCCCATGATGGCCGAATTATCTGATTTTGCGGGGTTATAACACGGCTTTCCCCAGAAGCATGACACTTCATAGTTCACTCCTGGGGAAAATGGGGAGTTTTCTGCGTTGTAGAGCACTCTCCTTCTCACTGGCTCCCCCCTGGCTCCGCGGTCAGAGAGGGTGGGTTACTCTCCCGCCGGAGGGAGAAGTTGCTTCATGAGCTTTAAAACTGGGTAACGTACAGTCGGATCCGGAGGTAAGAGAGAGAGAGACAGAACAGCAATCATTTCCGGTTCTTCCTCCAGATCCATATGGGACCTCAACAGCAGCTTACCCAGTGCCTTGAGATACCGAAACCCATCGCCCTTTGGCTTAGAATTGAGAGAGTGGAGAGGCTTCATTGGGCTTTTATATATATATATAAAATATATACATCTATATATATATACTTCTCAAAAAAATAAAGGGAACACTTAAACAACACAATGTAGCTCCAAGTCAATCACACTCCTGTGAAATCAAACAGTCCACTTAGGAAGCAACACTGATTGACAATCAATTTCACATGCTGTTGTGCAAGGGGCGGCTGTGGCGCAGTTGGTAGAGTCCACTAATCATAAGGTTGGCGGTTCGATTCCCGCCCGGGTGACTCCATATGCCGAAGTACAAGACACTGAACCCCATGTTGCTCCTGATGGCGGACTACACCTTGCACATGGCAGCTCTGCTACCATTGGTGTGTGTGTGTGTGTGAATGGGTGAATGAGACACTTTAAAGCGCTGTGGATAAAAGCGCTATATAAGTGCACATTTACCATTTACCAAATGGAATAGACAACAGGTGGAAATTATAGGCAATCAGCAAGACACCCCCAATAAAGGAGTGGTTCTACAGGTGGTGACCACAGACACACTTCTCAGTTCCTATGCTTCCTGGCTGATGTTTTGGTCACTTTTGAATGCTGGCGGTGCTTTCACTCTAGTCATAGCATGAGACGGAGTCTACAACCCACACAAGTGGCTCAAGTAGTGCAGCTCATCCAGGATGGCACATCAATGCGAGCTGTGGCAAGAAGGTTTGCTGTGTCGGCACACCACGTGTGCACCACGGACTGTCCAGGTGTCGGCGATGCTTTAGTCCAGGTCTGGGAGGAGATCCTCAGGAGACCATCCGGCCACCTCATCAGGAGCATGCCCAGGCATTTTAGGGAGATCATACAGGCACGTGGAGGCCACACACATTACTGAGCCTCATTTTGACTTGTTTTAAGGACATTACATCAAAGTTGGATCGGTCTGTAGTGTGGTTTTCCACTTTGATTTTTGACTCCAAATCCAGACCTCCATGGTTGATAAATTTGATTTCCATTGATAATTTTTGTGTGATTTTGTTGTCAGCACATTCAACTATGTAAAGAAACTATGTAAAGAAATGTAATCTCATTTCATGAGATTATTTCATTCATTCAGATCTAGGATGAGTTATTTTAGTGTTCCCTTAATTTTTTTGATATATATATATATATATATATATATATATATATATATATATATATATATATATATATACAATATATATATATACACATACACAAAGGTATCTCACAAAAGTGAGTATACCCCTCACATTTTGTAAATATTTGATTATATCTTTACATGTGATAACACTGAAGAAATGACAATTTGCTCCAATGTAAAGTAGTAGGTGTACAGCTTGTATAACAGTATCGTAATCTGTCACCTCAATATAACTCAACACACAGCCATTAATGTCTAAAACCACTGGAAACGACTATTTTGTGTGCCAATTATTTTCCAGGACTGCCTTAACCCTCTTGGGCATGGAGTTCAGTGGAGCTTCACAGGTTGCCACTGGAGTCCTCTTCCGTTCCTCAATGATGACATCATGTTGCTGGTGGATGTTAGAGACGCGTCTTTCTCCACCTTCCAGACAACATGTACTGTGACATACTGAAGCAGAGCATGACCAGTATGCAGTATTTCAGCATGATAACAACCCCAAACACACCTCCAAAACGACCACCTGCCTTGCTAATGAAGCTGAGGGTGAAGGTGATGGACTGGCCAAGCATGTCTCCAGACCTAAACCCTATTGAGCATCTGTGGGGCATCCTCAAACAGAAGGTGGAGGAGTACAAAGTCTCAACATCCACCAGCTCCGTGATGTCATCATGGAAAATTGGAAGAAGGACTCCAGTGGCAACCTGTGAAGCTCTGGTAAACTCCTTGCCCAAGAGGGTTAAGGCAGTCCTTGAAAATAATTGTGGCCACACAAAATAGTCGTTTCAGTGGTTTAGACATTAATGGCTGTGTGTTGAGTTATATTGAGGTGACAGCAAATTTACACTGTTATACAAGCGTTACACTCACTACTTTAATTAGAGCAAATTGTCATTTCTTCAGTGTAATATCACATGTAAAGATATAATCAAATATTTACAAAATGTGAGGGTATACTCACTTTTGTGAGATACCTTGTGTATATGTGTATATATATATATATATATATATATATATATATATATATATATATATATCAAAAAAATTAAGGGAACACTAAAATAACTCATCCTAGATCTGAATGAATGAAATAATCTCATGAAATGAGATTACATTTCTTTACATAGTTTCTTTACATAGTTGAATGTGCTGACAACAAAATCACACAAAAATTATCAATGGAAATCAAATTTATCAACCCATGGAGGTCTGGATTTGGAGTCAAAATCACTCAAAATCAAAGTGGAAAACCACACTACAGACCGATCCAACTTTGATGTAATGTCCTTAAAACAAGTCAAAATGAGGCTCAGTAATGTGTGTGGCCTCCACGTGCCTGTATGATCTCCCTAAAATGCCTGGGCATGCTCCTGATGAGGTGGCGGATGGTCTCCTGAGGGATCTCCTCCCAGACCTGGACTAAAGCATCCGCCGACACCTGGACAGTCCGTGGTGCAACGTGGTGTGCCGACACAGCAAACCTTCTTGCCACAGCTCGCATTGATGTGCCATCCTGGATGAGCTGCACTACTTGAGCCACTTGTGTGGGTTGTAGACTCCGTCTCATGCTATGACTAGAGTGAAAGCACCGCCAGCATTCAAAAGTGACCAAAACATCAGCCAGGAAGCATAGGAACTGAGAAGTGTGTCTGTGGTCACCACCTGTAGAACCACTCCTTTATTGGGGGTGTCTTGCTGATTGCCTATAATTTCCACCTGTTGTCTATTCCATTTGGTAAATGGTAAATGTGCACTTATATAGCGCTTTTATCCAAAGCGCTTTACACTGTGTCTCATTCACCCATTCACACACACACTCACACACCAATGGTAGCAGAGCTGCCATGCAAGGTGCTAGCTTGCCATCAGGAGCAACTTGGGGTTCAGTGTCTTGCACTTCGGCATATGGAGTCACCCGGGCCGGGAATCGAACCGCCAACCCTATGATTAGTGGACTCTACCAACTGCGCCACAGCCGCCCCTTGCACAACAGCATGTGAAATTGATTGTCAATCAGTGTTGCTTCCTAAGTGGACTGTTTGATTTCACAGGAGTGTGATTGACTTGGAGCTACATTGTGTTGTTTAAGTGTTCCCTTTATTTTTTTGAGAAGTATATATATATAGATGTATACATTTTATATATATATATAAAAGCCCAATGAAGCCTCTCCACTCTCTCAATTCTAAGCCAAAGGGCGATGGGTTTCGGTATCTCAAGGCACTGGGTAAGCTGCTGTTGAGGTCCCATATGGATCTGGAGGAAGAACCGGAAATGATTGCTGTTCTGTCTCTCTCTCTCTTACCTCCGGATCCGACTGTACGTTACCCAGTTTTAAAGCTCATGAAGCAACTTCTCCCTCCGGTATGGAGAGTAAACCCACCCTCTCTGACTCCGAGGAGCCAGAGGGGGGAGCCAGTGAGAAGGAGAGTGCTCTTTCACACCGCAGAAAACTCCCCATTTTCCCAGGAGTGAACTATGAAGTGTCATGCTTCTGGGGAAAGCCGTGTTATAACCCCGCAAAATCAGATAATTCGGCCATCATGGGGGATAAACATTATGGCTATTTTGGTATGACAAAGGTGGAGGAGGCACTTGCAAGCTACCTCTCTTTATCAATGGCAACAAAATAAGGGGGGAAGCTTTGCCATCCAGGCCACATAAGAGCACCTCAACATTGGTTGGTGAACATTGGCCTACAATGGCAGTGTTGCAGACCTAGCAGGCGGACCAGCTGATTTGTGAGGGAGGCACAGAAGGCGAGTGTGCAAGTGTGCACAGAAAGCATTATCTTAATGTAACTCAATTCAATCACATGGAACCAATGTACAAATTTGAATAACGTAAATTCAGTTTTTTCAGTGTGTGGACTTAACATTTTTAATTTAAGAAGAGAACAAAAGTTTCCATTAGAAAGAAAGGAGGTAATTATGGTACCAGAAGATGGTATTTATTCAACGCTACTTTTTTCTACAGTGAAAAAAAAGCTCATTAAATGAACACTCAACTGTGCCAAGGCTCAAACCACAGTTGCTGGCATACTACACCCTGTTACCACTATTGTTTACCACTATATGTTACCACTACATTATACTAACCCACATACTGCAATTCAATCTTGTAATTAGAAACTTGTTTAAATTCGGTTTATCATAAGTTTTGATGAGAAATGTAATATTTTATGTAAACCATATGTAATATTGTTTCTTATATCTAACCATCACAGATTCCATTTTTTTCAGGCTCAACAAAATTTAATGTGTTCTGCTGCTTTTTGAAAATGGTTCTGAGAGAGGTTTATAGTTCCACAGGCCAAGCACAAGCAGATCATGGACTTCAGTGCAAGAAACAGTACCATTTGGTTGGTAAAAGTATATATGCTGTATACAGTACATGTCCTGACAGAACTGCTGTATCTTCTAGCAAGCCGTGTTTGTTAAAATGAAACATGACTGCCCGCTACTGGCCTTGTCTTTCCTGTGCCTCAGCATGTGTGTGATACTGAATTAAATCACAGGATCCCTTTTCCTTTGAGACACATTTTCAATGGACACATCTGTAAATCACCTAGAAGTGTGGGCTGTACTGCTAGCACTGAAATTCTTCTCCTCAGTTGAGAGGTCACCATGTGTTAGAGAATACAGCGGTGGTCTCATATATCAACTAACAGGGAGGATTATGTTTGCATCCCCTGTTCAGGCAGGCTCAACTAATTCTTCTCTGGCAGAGAGGAAGCTTTATCAGTGAGTGCAATGTACATTCTGGGCAACTAGAATGTGGGGGCAAACATCCTGCTGGGACAGGGGCTGAGGCTAAGGGATTGAAAAGTAGGTGAATCCATATGGTAGAGGTTTGAAGTGGATGTGTTCTCCTTCAAGGAGAAAATACACTATCCTCTGTGGTTCACCCTCACTCCCCCTGCACCAGAAAAAGGTCAGGGCTGAATGCCATGGTACATATGTGGTTGAGGTCACGTCTGTACGTCTTTCCCTCATATGCTCTGCTCCCACAGGCTCTAGAGAGAGATTGCAAAGATTGTGCTATGTCTGCTTCGAGTACCACCTGACTGGCCAGCTCGAATTTGATTCCCGGAGATAATATCTCTGCTGGATGGCACTCCCTGGGAGATTTCCATTTGCAGGGATCTATTGCCTCAAGCCTGAGGGTTGATTTATAACTTTTGGCTGGAACTATGGAAACTGTGAGTCTGGCCCCTAAGGGACATCAGCTTATAGATTCCAGCCTTTCAACCCAGGTTGAGAGACCATGTTAAATGCTAGAGCACCATCCACAAGAAAACTGTATGCATTCAAGTGGTAACGTTTTTATTGTGGTGTGAGGAATGCCAATGAAACCCAGTAAACTGTGCAATAGCTACAGTTCTGTAGCTCTTACAGGAATGTTTCTCAGCAGGGTTGGCTCCTTTTACAATTAGAGTCTACATATCTGCCGTTTTGCCGTATTTATGGAGCCTCTGTGGGGCAACATCCTTGTAGGGAAAATTAGCTATTGTGTCCTCCACCGTTACATGGAAGGAAAGTTTAGATATCTATATTAAGTTACCTGTATTCCCCACCAAATATGTAGGAGAGAGTAGCAGATCAGCTTTGGCTAAAATTTGGCTAATTTAGTATTTCTGATCAACTCTTCATCCCGCAATAAGCTGAAATTAGTGTATTTATTAATTATGCACTAGCTATTACCTCTGTGGCCACCAGCAATAAAATCCTAGATATAGTGAAACATTATTTTAAGAGCACTCTAGCAAGATCAGCAATTCAAGGCAGTAGACTTTGTAAACAATTAAACACATATCTTTAAGTACAGACAAGACTTTATTAAATTATTCCACTACACAGAAAGTAATCTAACACAAACACCCAAACACACACACACACAAACAGGTGATAAGGGCTTTTGACAGAGTGAATGAAGTTCCAAGTTTATAGCACTATACAGTGCCTTGCGAAAGTATTCGGCCCCCTTGAACTTTTCAAACTTTTGCCACATTTCAGGCTTCAAACATAAAGATATAATTTTTTTATTTTTTGTGAAGAATCACCAACAAGTAGGACACAATTGTGAAGTGGAACGAAATCTATCGGATATTTTAAACTATTTTAGCAAATAAAAAACTGAAAAGTGGTGCGTGCAAAATTATTCGTCCCCTTTACTTTCAGTGCAGCAAACTCACTCCAGAAGTTCAGCGAGGATCTCTGAATGATCCAATGTTGTCCTAAATGACTGATGGTGATAAATAGAATCCACCTGTGTGTAATCAAGTCTCTGCATAAATGCACCTGCTCTGTGATAGTCTCAGGGTTCTGTTGAAAGCGCAGAGAGCATCATGAAGACCAAGGAACACACCAGGCAGGTCCGTAATACTGTTGTGGAGAAGTTTAAAGCCGGATTTGGATACAAAAAGATTCCCCAAGCTTTAAACATCCCAAGGAGCACTGTGCAAGCGATCATTTTGAAATGGAAGGAGTATCAGACCACTGCAAATCTACCAAGACCTGGCCGTCCCTCTAAACTTTCAGCTCAGACAAGGAGAAGACTGATCAGAGATGCAGCCAAGAGGCCCATGATCACTCTGGATGAACTGCAGAGAACTACAGCTGAGGTGGGAGAGTCTGTCCATAGGACAACAATCAGTCGTACACTGCACAAATCTGGCCTTTATGGAAGAGTGGCGAGAAGAAAGCCATTTCTCAATGTTTGGTGTGACGTTTGGTGTGTCTCCCAGGTGGCTTGTGGCAAATTTTAGACGAGACTTTTTATATAATAAAAGCATAATAGCAACATATTGGATTACACATATGGGTAATGTGGTTTACAGAGCCTAAAAGTTACCATGATATTAGATATATACATTAATAAATCATAATGACTAGAGTTTAGGATTATAGACAGTATGGAATGTCAGTTATAATACTAAACATTTTGCAGGGTATGTACGCAAAATGCAGTACTACGGATGCAGTACAACATGATGTTTACAAATTTTGATTTATAAACCGTGTATAAAAGCATGATACATTAAATTGTCTTCATGCAAGAGAAATTAACTTCTGCTGTTCGGTCATCAGATTTACTGGTGTAGGACCTTGGATTTTATTTGTTGGGTAAGCCATCTGGTCTGGCCCAAAGGCCTAAATCATGGGATTTGACAGCAGTTTCTGTGGTTGAGAGGGTTCCGCCCTGTGTCAGGGATGTCTTGAACACTTGCCCTATTGTTGTAAGATAGCTGAGATACAGGCAGTAATGAGTTGCAAACAGGCAGTAATTAAATGACTCCTCAGAGTGAGGATTCATTGCTTTATGTTTCCTATGGCTAACTGAGTGCAGTCAGTTTGTAACATTTCCCACGGAGCAATCTGGTGAGTTTTCTGGCTGAGAGGATCCATGGTTTTATTTTTCTATTTTTTTCGTGGGTCGTATGCTGCTTGTGCATTGAGATCCTACATCCTCTAATTTCGAGGTTTATGCATCGCGCCAGATGGCTGAGGTCCACCTGTAGACCACACATACCTTCCAGTGACTTTCTTTGGTTCGGGAATTTCTGTCAGGTGCCCCATTTAAGCCCTTAGAGTCAGCTTCAGAGAAGATTCTGACCCTAAAGGTAGCTCTATTGGCTGACCCTCACATCTCTGTTGTCCTTTCCTGCCTTGACTTTATATTATTCCTAAGAGCCTACATCTGCTGCCCAGTCGGTAGTGTTGCAGCCTTTCAACCTTCCTTTGTGCCTACACCAGAATGAGGAAGACTGCAACTTTTGTGTCTAGTGAGGGCTCTTTGTACTAATGTCCACTCCCCCGTCAGTGGCGTAGGTCAGAGCAGTTGCTGGTCTGCTTGGCAGTGACAGTAGGACTGATGTTGTTGCAAAGCAGCACTTCTCTAATTGGACAATGGAAGCAATCTCTACTGCTTATGAGGCGCACAGTCTCGCTACGCTTCTAGACATAGGGGCTCATTCCACTAGGGAGTGCTGCAGCTGGGTGGTCTACACGATAACACATTCATTCGGTATTACAGTTTGGCCTTATTGGCCAGTTAGTATATGGTTCTTGGTGATAATATCTCTGCTTGACAGCACTCCCTGGGAGATTCCTGTTCCCAGGGACCTATTGTCTCAAGCATTGATCTATCACCCTCGGCCAGAACTATGGAAATTGTGAGTATGGCCTCTGAGAGACACTAGCTCCTTGATTCCAGTCTCTGAACCAAGGTTGCAGACACCATGTTAAATGCTAGGAATATCATTGAGACCCAGTAAACTGCACAATGGCTACAGTCCTGCAATTCTTACAGGAACATTTCTCAATGGTTGCCATTTTGGCCAGTCATGCCCCTACTGATGGAGCTTCTGTGACAGGCCATACCCTCAGCATGACGGAGTGGGTATGCTCATTCCCACAGAATGGAGCTCATACAATACTGAGTTCCCGTTGAAAGAGAACATCTGCGTTGATCATGTAACCCTGTCCCTTGGGAAGGGAACAAGACATTGTGTAGCTTTGTCATACTGGGGTATGCCTGCACTTCAGATAAAAAGAAGCTGATGATGATGTTTACAGGTGCTGTTTTATAGTCACACAACATGCGAAATGCCACGTCACCTGAGCTTGGAAGGCCTATAAAAAGGCGTGATTTTACACATAATTCAGATACTAGTTGTGGCCAAGGGCGCTTCCCACAGCATGAAGCTTACGCAATGTCTCATTCCTTTCTCAGGGAACAGGGTTACATGTGTAACCCAGAAGTTTTCACTCTAAGGTTTAAGAGTAGCTACTCAAGCTTTCTGAAACATTCTTCAATGCCCACTTACCCTACAGCACTGGACTATTAAGATTTCATCTAATGCACTAAGTGCTAAGTGATATCTCCTCTACCATATGGTGGGCAAAATGCCTTTGGGATTATAAAACATAAAATCACGTTGTAAATCACATTGACTTTCTACAACAAGACTTTACAAAAATCATTTGCTGCAGCACAGCTTTAGAAAAACAAGATCCAATGTAGTTGAGAAACGACCGTATCAGTAATAAGGCTGCAGTCATAGATGCTACAACATGACATCTGATGATAAGTGAACTGTACTTTTGCTTATATGTATGGCAGCTCTAAGATTATAGTAAGAGTTTTGACCTCAGTCTTTATTATTTCTGTGGCAAAGAAATCTTGATATACCATTGTGAGCTATTTTTCAGACCCAGGTAGCAATCCAAAACAACCAGAGACAATAAAGTGTTTATTGTAAGCGACTCTCTCTTTTATTGCACAGTCAGTCATAGAGTCAACAGAGGGGTATGTGTGTGTGTAAACCATGCTAAAATTGGAATTGTAACAGTGTAGTGCCATCCATTCACTTCTGATGACAGATTTAATCTCTTCAAACTAAACATAAACCAATAGGAGGTTGCTGTTGCTGGGAAATAATAAGAAATCACTTTTTGAAGATTTCTTTAAATATTAAAAAACACAGCCTTATGTATGAGCCATGGTTTTTCCATGTTATTAAGTTGGAACCTGAGATGCAGCACAGCGATGTTAAGAAAAATCGTGTTATTGGAATAGAGGATAGGGGATGAATAATTTAGGCATGTTTATCGTTATTTGCAAAAAAAAAAAAATAAGTCTAATTTTCTCCTAATAGCAATAAAAAATACAAATAAAAAAACACTATACTTTTTTTTAACAGTTAGGCGTTATTTCTCTAAAGTGTGAACATGAGATGTTCTATGAGAAATATGTAAAAATAGACAACTACATTGCAAATTAATAAGAAACAATGTATTGCTACAAAGTCTATTGGAGTCGATATTAACTAGGAAAGGTTTCAGGCCAATTTTTCATTTCTCCATTTATATATTTATTTTCTCAGATGCTCACTTGTCAAATCTTAATTAGAATACTAATTTGTTCTTTTAACTGACTTTTTTTTTGTTTAGTTTTATCGCATGAAACTGTCGTCACATCCACCCAAGTCTTGACACTCGTGGATACCTACATTTCTAAGCTCAATTGGCTTCCCATTTTCTGTATTCTTTATAGTAATTTTCTCCAGCAATGTTTTCTGCACATTTTTGTAAATATTTGATTATATCTTTTCATGTGATTTGGGTGATGTAGCTGAGGTTGAGGAACTGTCAGAGCCAGAATTCACAGATCATGGTGACAGTGCTGGCAGTACCTCTAGAGGCTTTTATTGTGGTAGGATTCATTCAAAAAATAAAAATAAATAACTACCAGTTTAGGAAATGTCCACTTCGAGTTTAAATCCAAATGCAGACACCGATATGGATTTTGGAGCACTAAACAGAAAGTGCTCAGAGAGTGTTAAACATCTAATTTACTAGATGTATACTAGTTCTTTAGTTGCTTCATTCATAATACTGCATAATAAAAGTAGTCCCAGAAGGTACTTTTAAATATACCAGCTACACCACATTACAAAGAATATTTACAGGTTTCATACTGTTTTTACTGTTGAAGACCTTTGTGTGATTTTCTGTTAAATATATTTTGCCATCATTATTGTTCATTAATGTTATAGTGTTCTATTTTTATATATTTTACAGTAAAAAAAAAAACAGTGTAATATATTTGTAATATTTAACTTTAATATTTACCTGCATAAAAACTGCATGACTGTTTGACTGAAAATGGAACTAATGCACTTTTACATTTGACACCTTATATGGATTGGACTAGTTTTAAATGAGATGGTGTAATGTAAATATCACCTGAATCTTAGTCCTGCCTTTTTTACAGAATGCATATACATGATTCAATTATATTCTGTTGGTAAAAACTTTGTGATTCTTCTTCCTTACAAAGATTCACCAGGAAGTGTTCTATTCTATTCGACTGCTTGCGAAAACCCAACTTATACATAAACTTTCAAGCACCACTGTATACAGTCTAGCCTACATACATGAATTGGTCATGTGACCTACTACTGATCAACCGCAACTTTTGCAGCCAAACAGGTCAAACCAATTAGTTTGTATTAAAATGATGTGCCTGTAGGTATCATGAGTACATCATGAAGACACACTAAACCCCATCTCCAGCAACATTACTTAAGACTTATGTTCGGAAATCTTATCCCATCCAAATATTACTTGAGATATTTGATTAATGTCCAACGTAGAAATTTCCCGTTATCAGGTTATTACAACCAGATTATTGCCAAAATTGGAGTTATTAGACTACTTCAAGAACACAATGATATTAAACTCAAATACTTGAGACTAAATGCTAAGGTTTAATAACATAATAATAGTATATGTGACTTAACCCTCTAACCCCTTAGTTTCCACAGTATTATGTCCCACAACCCTATATTCCAGATTGGAAACAGCATGCCAACCCTGTTCCCGGGCCAAAATTGGCCCCAAAATCGACATTTAATTTTAACATTTTTAGGCCTTGAAACAACTTATAATAATGTATTTGTGCAATATTACTTTGAAAATGAAGCAGTTCAGTGTTTTAACTCTACTCAGAGCACAATTCTTAACTAGAGAAATTGCGAAAAATGCTCGCTAAAATCCTTATACTCATGTAGAAGCACCATATGAGCATCAGCGTGGTCAATGCCTTTGAATAAATGCATTTTAGCACCTAAAGTCAACTTTCTGGTGATAATAAGATCAACAGGTAGTGTTTTCACGAATGCACAGAAATTGTCACATTATGACTCCAAACCCCTGCAGCGTCAGTCGCACTGGTTGATGCTGAAAATGAAGACAGATCAGGGTCTGAATCATGAGAGTTTGCGTTACTATCAGTTTCGGTTTCTGAACTTTCACTGCTGTCAGTATCTAGAATTCTTGCTGTCGCCTGTGTAACTGTGTATGTTTTTTTTTTTTTTCACTGTTTTAGATGTACCTCTGTTCACTGTAGGTGTAACTTTAGCTGGAACACGATTAGCTTTTCACTTTGGCATTTTTGGTTAACTAACCCGGTCGTAAAATAACAATTAAATAAGTAAGGAATCATCGCAGAGTAATGCTGGTATACCGGGCTTACGGGGATAACGTCTACACTGTAAAGCCGCTATATCAGCCTTATCAGGGATTTGGCATAGACGACCAAGCCGGTATATCGTCCTTACGGGAATAGGTTTTTCGGCCTTACGGGGTAAGAGGGTTAATAGTAATAACCTAATCGTATCTGGCCCAACACACTCCCACCTCAGTGGTTTCCCCAGGCGACACCAGGTCTTCCTTCATTCCTTCACACATTTGCTGTTGGCATACACATATACACACACATAAACACATTTGCTTTCTCACATATACATCCTCATGCAGTCCCATTGCTGCTATACATTCCTGTAAAGTAAGGACTAAGGAGCTCTGAGTTCTCTTCGGAAGAGTGATTGATTTCTGTTAGAGCTGTGAAAGGCAGCAGACTTTAAAATCTACACCTGTGAGCTCAATCTCTCAAACAGGCCTCTCCAGTGAACAATACTGCCTAGGCTTTGGTAAATGAGGGGAAAAAATAACTTGAGAGAAGGGAAATAGAAAAGTCAGAGATATAGACAGATACTTCATACTGTCATACATGGGTAATGTTTCTCCATTGGACTCTGGTGCAATGTTTTTGTTTAAAAAGTCTTGGAGTTTATGGTATGAAAAAAAACAGTTAAATGACTAAAAGGACAATTTTCTACAAATGCTAAATTTGGCTAAATTTAAGTGGGAGCTGCAGATACACAAGGTGTTAGATTGCAAAACTGCTGGTGAGATTTACAGTTTAGTCTACTTCCTGCTTTATCAAGTCTGACTCTATTTTCTGATACTTATCACATTTTCCATCTGTTGAATTAGGAGTGTAAGAGCAGGAAAATCACTTCACAGAGCTGTAGCCCACGAGGAATTAGTTAAGTTCTTTGTGATTCAAACAGAGATGCTGCTAATGCAAACAACAGATTATGGGTTCTATGAATCACAATTACCAAACAGAGATGGTAATGAATAACCTAGTTCCACAAAGCTGCACCTTTCCCAGTTACTCTCTCCTCAGGAGGCCATTAGTCTCAGATTTGAGATGATACTATCTCATGGACTCCAAACTGGTGACAGCAAGGAAAGAGTGAAACCATTCCAAAAACAAGTGTGCGCTTCACATTCTATAACTGTGACAGGTGTCACATCGAGGAACACAGCTGTCACTCAAACAGTTTCTTCCATCTGAGATCCAACATGGCATGTATTAATCTCCAGATGTATTGAAACGGTACATACATTGTGATAAGTAAATCTGAAATAATTATATGATTATGCCCTTATGGAAATATAGTATAATTTAGTATTTGCATTAAACATCTACGTGCACTGATCATATATACTGTATAAAGTGTACTAATATATATAGGAATATAGTATAGGGATTTAACCAAATATGAATACACAATTCAGTATGAAATGAAGCGTTCTTAACAAATGAGCATCTGTGGGGCATCCTCAAACGGAAGGTGGAGGAGCACAAGGTTTCTAACATCCACCAGCTCCGTGATGTCGTCATGGAGGAGTGGAAGAGGACTCCAGTGGCAACCTGTGAAGTTCTGGTAAACTCCATGCCCAAGAGGGTTAAGGCACTGCTGGAAAATTATGGTGGCCACACAAAATATTGACACCTTGGGCCCAATTCGGACATTTTCACTTAGGGGTGTACTCACTTTTGTTGCCAGCGGTTTAGTTGAAAGTTGCAAGGGCCTCCATGGATCGCATTTGTTTGTCCAGCACATCAGCTCTTCTGTGGGATCGAATCAGACTGGCTAGCCTTCTCTCCCCTTGTGCATCAATGATCCTTGACCCTGTCACTTTTGTACCACTGTTTGACCACTTTTGGTAGGTACTAACCATTCCATACCGGGAACACCCCACAAGAACTGCCGTTTTGGAGAGGTTCTGACCCAGTCGTCTAGCCATGACAATTTGGCCCCGGTGAAAGTCACTCAGATCCTTAAACTTGCCTATTTTTTCTTCTTCCAACATATTGACTTCAAGAACTGACTGTTCACTTGCTGCCTAAGACATCCCACCCCGTGACAGGTGCCATTGTGAGATAATTGTGAGATAGTGTTATTCACTTGACCTGTCAGTGGTCATGTTATGGTTGATCGGTAATGTGTGGGTGTGGGTGTGTGTGTTATTACTAGTCATCACTGATCATTGTTATTGTTCATAAATCACACAAAGGTCTTACAACAGTAAAAAACACTATGAAATCTGTAAATATTTTATTGATAAAATTTAATATTGACTTTCATGAATAGGTACTGCATGGCCATTCAACTGAAAATGGAATTACTTGCCAGTTTATTCAAACTGGACTGCACAAAAATTCTGACTTCTTTTACAGCTGAAGGTCTATGGCTAGTAAAAAGGCACAGGCTTAACTTGTAAGATTGCGCTCACACTTAATGAATAATATGTTCCACTTTATATGTCTTGCACTACACCTGAATACCATAACAAAACCAGAATATGACATAAATTTCTGTGTGGAATATTTATCCTACCTTCTCTGTCTTTTCAGCTTGGCACAGCTCCCACCTAAATGTCAATTTTATGAAAGCCATTTTGTCCTTAAAAAGACAACCTCTAAATTAAAAAGAATGTTTAATAAGTCTATCCAATTTCTGCAGGGTAGCTTAAAGAATGAGTTTGCAAAAATGAAACTGTTGTTGAATTCATCACATAGGCATTAAACAGGAGACTGGTATGCTGTTAGCATCATTGATGATTGACTTTTCAAGATTTATACATTAATCAATAATTCATCCGTTTCAACAGCTTGCTTGGTAATTGCACTTTCTAATAATTAGTGTCACTTAAAAGCAGGAAATGATACAGAACTGACTTTGCATGAGGCACCCGTTCACAGTATTACAAAAGTCACTTCAGGGTTGTATCCAGTGTGTTGCTGTGATCCATAACCCAATTAAAACATCCACAAACACAAGTCTATAATATTTAATGCAGCTGCAGCAATATTGTTTTCATCCAGGAAATGTCAGATGATTTTACATGCAAATGATGACCTATTTCATGAGTTGATTATCATACACAAGCTTTAATCAGGGCATGAGTATTTACTTCATCTACATTCTGTCACACTCACTCTTTTCTATCTTCTTCTAAGAAGAAATAAAAAAGGAGAGAAAATAAATAGAGAAAGATGTTATAGAAAACATCCTGCAGCAGCTGCACAGGGGGTAGGGGGCTGAAGGTTTTATGACAGATATCTCATAATCCATGGTAAGGGAGGATAAAAACTCTCCCTGCCATAGTTTGGACTGTAATCCTGCCCTGTAGGTGACTTACATTCAAAAGTTAAAGACAAAAATAGCTGCCGTCCCTAACAGCCTCCTAAGGGGCGAGTTCAGAATAACTGATTTGAGGCTTTTAGGCAGTGATATTTAAAAACAAAGCAAGCAGAGTTATAGCTAGTATAAAGTCATTGAGGTCCATTACTTTTTAGACTGTATTAAAATGGCATACTAAAAAGCACTTTAACTAGAAACTGAACATGTCTCTAAACCATACATGAAAATATGTCTCTTTTAATGCCAATACATTTTCTACCTTGCCTCAGTAAAAAATTCAGGCAAATCCATGCTCTAAAATGCCTCTGGAGAGTTTCTCATCAAGAGCTTCTATAAATCAGAGCTATGACCTGATATAAATAATGACATAAATAAATATACAGCCTTTAGTATGGCGACAAAAGTGAAGGTCAAATATGAGATAAATTAAAAACACCATTACAGCCTCCAGTCTGTTTTCCCCCTACCAACTAGAATATATACAGTATTTCACAAAAGTGAGTACACCCCTCACATTTTTGTAAATATTTGATTATATCTTTTCATGTTACAACACTAAAGAAATGATACTTTGCTACAATGTAAAGTAGTGAGTGTACATCTTGTGTAACAGTGTAAATTTGCTGTCCCCTCAAAATAACTCAACACATGCAACAAACTGCTGGCAGTTTAGACATTAGTACACTCCAAGTGAGTACACTCCAAGTGAAAATGTCCAAATTGGGCCTAATTAGCCATTTTCCCTCCCCGGTGTCATGTGACTTGTTAGTGTTACAAGGTCTCAGGTATGAATGGGGAGCAGGTGTGTTAAATTTGGTGTCACCGCTCTCACACTCCCTCATACTGGTCACTGGAACTTCAACATGGCACCTCATGGCAAAGAACTCTCTGAAGATCTGAAAAAAATAATTGCAGCTCTACATAAAGATGGCCTAGGCTATAAGAAGACTGCCAAGACCCTGACACTGCGCTGCAGCACGGTGGCTTAACGGTGGTTTAACAGGACAGGTTCCACTCAGAACAGGCCTCGCCATGATCGACCAAAGAAGTTGAGTGCACGTGCTCAGTGTCATATCCAGAGGTTGTCTTTGGTGAATATATTCACGAGTGCTACCAGCATTGCTGCAGAGGTTGAAGGGATGGGGGGGGGGGCAGCCTGTCAGTGCTCAGACCATACGCCGGACACTGCATCAAATTGGTCTGCATGGCTGTCATCCCAGAAGGAAGCCTCTTCTAAAGATGATGCACAAGAAAGCCAGCAAACAGTTTTCTGAAGACAAGCAGACTAAGGACATGGATTACTGGAACCATTTCCTGTGGTCTGATGAGACCAAGATAAACTTATTTGTTTCAGATGGTGTCAAGCGTGTGTGGTGGCAACCAGGTGAGGAGTAAAAAGACAAGGGTGTCTTGCCGACAGTCAAGCATGGTGGTGGGAGTGTCATGGTCTGGGGCTGCATGAGTGCTGCCGGCACTGGAGAGCTATAGGTCATTGAGGGAACCATGAATGCCAACATGTACTGTGACATACTGAAGCAGAGCATGATCAGTATGCAGTATTCCAGCATGATAACGACCCCAAAAACACGTCCAAGACGACCACTGCCTTGCTAAAGAAGCTGAAAGTGAAGGTGATGGACTGGCTAAACATGTCTTACACCTAAAACCTATTGAGCATCCATGGGGTATCTTCAAATGGAAGATGGAGGAGCACAAGGTCTCTAACATCCACCAGTGCAGTGATGTCGTCATGGAGGAGTGGAAGAGGACTCCAGTGGCAACCTGTGAAGCTCTGGTGAATTCCACGCTTAAGAGGGTTAAGCCAGTGCTGGAAAATAATGGTGGCCACACAAAATATTGACACCTTGGGCCCAATTCGGACATTTTCACTTAGAGGTGTACTCACTTCTGTTGCCAGCGGTTTAGACATTAATGGCTGTGTGTTTTGTTATTTTGAAGGGACAGCAAATTTACACTGTTACACAAGCTGTACACATTGTAGCAAAGTGTCATTTCTTCAGTGTTGTCACATGAAAATATATAATGAAATATTTACAAAAATGTCAGGGGTGTACTCACTTTTGTGAGATACTATATATATATATATATATATATATATATATATATATATATATATATATATATATATATATATATATATATATATATATATATATAAGCCAAAAACTAGAAACGCCAAACTACTATTACTTACACAATTAAATCTTAAGTCTTAAATATCTGAATATTGTACACCCCATTTCAGCATTTTACTGTGTACACACTGGCTGCTCTATCTTTAGATTTTTGAGCTAGAACAACAACAGTATATAAAGAACCTACTAGCTTAAATCTTAGACTTAGACATTGACCTTTTCCCCGCTCCAGGCCACATATATTCAGTATCGATCCATATGCATAGTATTAAAAATGTATACTTATGCATTATGCTGATATATTATTACCTATATTGTGGGCGGTGGTGGATTAATGGTTAAATTCGCGAGCTACTGATCAGAAGATTGGGGGTTAAAGCCCCAGCAGTGTTGGTACCACAAGAGGGCAGGGGCCTTGCTCCTTAGCATTGTCGGGCGATAACGTGACGGTTTTAATAGTGTGCTTAATCTTTGCTTAAAAATAGGTTTAATAAAGTGGTATTATTATTATTATTATTATTATTATTATTATTATTATTATTGTCATAATTCTTGGCTAAGGTAGTATGAAATGTGAGCCTCTCTTTACACTACTCGCAACCCAAAATTAACCAGCTGCCACCACCTTTAATTACCCGGGAAGGTCCGGGACAGGAGTTTGAACAAACACACTACATCAACAATTGTAAGGTAAATATATGGTACTTAATTAACAGTTTAATTATTTAAAATTATTAGGATTATTTTAGTGAGGTGGGTGAGGTAGGCCCCCTAGGTGACACATTGAGGCCCTCTCGTTCCGACTGCCCTGACGCCGACCCTGAGCCAGAACTTGAGCAAGGCCCTTAACCCTCTCTGCTTCCAGGGTGCTATATCATCACTGACCCTGTGCTCTGACCACAACTTCCAAACTAGCTGCAATACGCGAAGAAAAGAATTATGTGCTGTAATATGTGACAAATAAAGTCTTCTTCTATTCCTGCCTAGGAATTGCTTTACCACCCACATGGGTGAGCCTGGAACAGCAGGTGATCTTTTTTCTACACATAGCTAAAAAAAAAAGATGTGTGTGGTGCAGACTTCAATGCTAAAGTTGTTGCTATGGTTACAATATATTTCATTACAATCTAAGTAACATTAGAGTCTTGGAGCACTGCGCAAGTATGCAGGCACTAACCACACAGCACATGGAGCAGCAGGCAGGCTCTGTAGGCAGTGATTATACTGACGCTCATTAACCTCAGATTCTGAATAATTTTAATCCAAATCACATTTTTTGTCGCATTTACACCATGCTCCTGATCAACCCGCAGTCTGCGCAATTAAGCACAATGGCTCAGCTCCTCACAAGGTTATGATGGAAGTTAATGAAGTTTCCACACGTACATGAGGCCTTAAAATCGTCAGTTTGAAATTATTGCAAAGTGTACATGTATAAAACGTCTGGCTGAGGGTGCCATAGAAGTCAGAAGGCTTGAGGCAATTCTAGCTTTTCACTCATGCATGCAGATGATAACCACAGCTGAAAATAATTGTTAAAAACCTGCATGAAGATTAGGACACGCTGGATATGTTCGGCTTTGACCTTGTTCTGCATCATCAAGTGCCAAGTGCAGAATATGGCTGCTGCATGACCTGTGGGGTGTTCCTTCATTTCCATCGCTGGGCTGTTTGGACTGCTGTGGATTAGTTTTGGCATAAACACAACCTGCTTCTACAGACATGATCTTAGCTCTGTTCACGCCCACGTGTATACGCAGAGGCACACAACAATGTGAGGATCTTCAACTTGAATTAAAATACACCTTCTATAGTACATCACTTGCCATTTATGTCACCTACTCAGCTCAGATCTATCACAGTCAAGAAGCCTTTAGAGCACAGAGACACAGAGGCAGTGACAGAGACAAAGCTGCATGTTAGGCTAAATAACTCACCTCTGCCAGAAGCTGAAGATATCACTTAAAATCATGCATAACACTTGTCAGCCGTTATTCTTTATATTTTACTTTAACAATGAGGAAATACAGAGGCTCAATATGCACTATACAAACTAAAGGAGCTAGACGAGTAATGAATCCTCATAAAAATTTTAGTCATTTGTATGCATTTCTAAGTTGTTTTAGAGAATAATGGCTCTTCATAATATAAATTTACAGACTTACATCCTTGTAAACATCAAAAAACAGAAGCTGTGTCTCAAATGGTGTACTTCACATACTTATAGCGCAAGCACTGTGTTCACATTTGGAATCACAGTGAGATGAAGAGTACTAATACTAGCATTATGTGCTAAACCAACCAGAAAAGAATATTGGACATTTTAGCACTTAGTGGTTGCAGCCTGCCTTACATAGTGGATGTGGCAGTGCCACCAAATGGCATCTTGCTAAAAAGCAGATGCACAGATGGTGCAGGGTCCAGGGTTTAATCCTGAGCTTGGTGTTTCTAGTGTTTCTATTTTGAAAGTTTTTCCCATATCTACATAAACTTTCTGGTTTCCTCCTACTTCTCAAAAACAGGCATATAGCTTGAATGGCTACAATACATTGCCCCTAGCTGTGCATGAGTGTGTGTGTGTGTGCATGCGCATGCGCATGATGCCCTGTGATGGACTGCACCCAATGTTCCAAGGATAAGCTGTGACCCTGATCCTGATAAAACTATTACTGAAGATGAATGAATGAAAGTAAGTCGACATACAGAACAAGGATACTGCTACATTGTGGATATGAATTAAAAGCAAAAATGTTGAAAACAGACACTTTTGGGTTGTATCCGTGGTTGCACTGCACAGCAAGGCGTCATATTTATGTTTGATTGAAGACAAACATTAGGCACTACGTACTCAAGTACATAGTGTATAGTCAATAGTGCATAGTGCACAGTATGTCAATTGAGACACTCCACTTTTCTGGCATTATCATCACAGATATATTGAGCTCAGATAGAACTGAGTACATTACTCAAATTTTCAGTATTATACTCACACTGTGCTCATAATAAATAAACCTATGTTGCCCAAGCTTATTATTGCAACCTTTAACAACTTACTGATGATGCGATGCTACAGAAAGCGTATTTAATAGCTTTGAGAAGAGGAAGCTGGACAAAATGCTCTGTAAGGCATGCTGAGCCCAGAGGCAGTAAAGACACAGCGGCGCACACACGGTAATCACCCCGGGGCGATGAAGAGGGGGAGGATGAGGAAGAAAACTACTAGAGTTGACAGCTTCACTCTCATGCTGTCTAAAACCTTAAAACCTTAATGAACTTAGCTTCATCTGCCCGTCTGTTTCGGCCAGGCATGTGGGCTAAATGCTTACTAGATTTATTTGCCTAGGGCTGTATGCATGAAAAACAAATCAATATAAATAATATAAATTATTAATAATAATAATAATGATTGCTTTCTGAGGTTGCAGTGTTGGCTGCGGCTTGGATGCACTGTCTTCAGCATAAACTGTCATTCACAAAGACGTCTCTGTGTTTGCATAATCTGTCCTCATATGGGCCATTACTAACTCGTTTCTCACTCTAAATGAGAAGTACACATTTGGGGCTCTTTACATATGGAGAGCAAATTGGATTTCTATTGAAATGTGTTGTTTATTTTGCAAACGCTGGAAAGTCTCTCTCCCTCACTCTCTCTCATCTCTCTTGCACACTCTCTCACCAGCTTCTCATGTCCCAATCTGTCAAATGACAGCTAAAGCACTTCCATAGCAGTGTGAGTAGTCTTTTACAGAATGTGCGCTGTGTGTTTGTGTTCAGGAGTTGTGCATCAGCTGACCTTAATACTCACACGTCCCTCAGCTCTCTCAATCATGCCACTATTCTGGCACCACGTTGCCAAGGTAACAGAGCAGATCGGTTTAGATGGATTGTTCAATAGGAGCAGTCATTACAAAGTGCAACCTCCTTGGTCCTCTTCCTCCCAATGACTAATTTTACTGTTAAGTGGAAATTATTGTTTGGCCAGAATTACACTAATAAAACTTTACTCCAAGTGAAGTGAAAAAGCAACATAATTGCGGCTCTTTGTCTCCTGAGAGTCAGCAAGCCAATATATGTCGTCGTAAATATTTTAATCCAAAACTCTGTACAAAATATTTCTACATCCTAAGCTTTTAACAGTTTTAGACATACAGAGCAACTTCAGGACAAGAATGGATTTAAGAAGGTCAGGAGGGCAGAAATACTTAACTTTTGCTTTAAGACTCCCTACAAAGAGCTTACATCCGCTCATATGTGCCGCTCTTTGGTCTTTGATCTGGTTCTGGTCTAATTGCTGCAGTCTAAAGGGCTCTGTTCCGCTCATGTGAGAGAAAGAGAGACAGAGCTAATCGAATCTTCAGAGCACAGCCAATCCGGTACACACCCCTGCCCAGGATCATTCGCACTTATAGAGAATATTTCAAGAACCCATCATGTGGAGTGAAGATTTATATGCAAATAAATGTTCTTAGCAAAGAATACTTCCTGTGAAAGAAGGAGTTTGTCAGGTAGTGACCAGTGATAGACATAATAATTTAAAAAAACATTTAAAATGTAAATAAAATGTTTTTGAAGTGAAACCAGTTGAATTTATCCATCAGGGTTTTACACAGCTGAGCATGAGACAAGCATGCTTTAATGCTAGCATGTGACGCAGCCAGTACTATAAAAATTTGAAAGGTGTTCATATGACAATGTTAAAAACCATCCATCCATCCGGGTTGCGGGGAACCTGGAGCCTATCTCAGGAAGCATCGGGCACAAGGCGGGGTACCTGGACAGGGTGCCAGTCCATCGCAGGGCACAATCACATACACACTCACACACCCATTCATATACTAGACAGTTTACCAAGCTGCCAATCAACCTACCATGCATGTCTTTGGACTGGGGGAGGAAACCGGAGTACCCGGAGGAAACCCCCGCAGCACGGGGAGAACATGCACACACATGGCCCCGGCGGGAATCGAACCCCGGACCCGTGAGGCGAACGTGCTAACCACTAAGCCACCGTGCGCCCTGACAATGTTAAAATAGAACAAAAATACAAATAGTTGCATATAGGGAACTAAGTAGGGTGAACAATATTATTAAATCATACCACAATGCTTTAGTAAACAAACACCTAACTTAACATTAGCAGCTTTTATTTGATGTTTAAGAAATCAAACTACATATCAGTAACAATAAAACTGTGGCTAAATAATTAAAAAGCAATCTGAAACATTAAACTGTATGACAAAATTTGCAATAGAAGCTAACAAAGGATACTACGTTCAAATATATTAGGGTTATTCTGTGACTATTGTGTTTGCCAATCAATGCTCTGCATTAATTCTAGCTCAACCTATATGCTCCAGGTCAGCTTGGATGGTAGGAAGAACAGTAACCAGTTTCGCCATGGGTATGTTATGGCTCACTTGGAAGTGGAACACGAAAACCCCACATTATGTGTCATCGGGTAGAAAAAACAACATAATAATAGTTTACTATTATTAGTTTACTATTGTAGTATTCTCATACCTGACAATACTTCCAGCTGTAATTCAAATGACAGGATTACAGAATATTAATGCATCGTTCAATCTTTCCATAGCAACAGCACGTATTTGGTGGATGCTCCACATAATCTATGCCTATCCATCCATTCAACAATTTTCTGTACCACTTATCCTAACAGGGATCCTCACATGGGAGCCTGGAGCTTATCCCAGGGAACTCGGGGCACAAGGCAGGGGACACCCTGGAGGATGTGAAAACCCATCACAGGTCACAATCACACACATTCACACAATACGGACCATTTGGAAATGCCAATTAGTCTGCAAAGCATGTTTTAGGGACTGTGGAGGAAACTGGAGTTCCTGGAGGAAAACCCCAAAGTGTGGGGAGAACATGCAAACACCGTATACACAGGGGAGAGGGGGGATTCAAATCCGCAACCCTGTAGGGCCTTAGTGCTAACCACTAAGCCACCATGCCCCCCAAATCTATGCCTAATAATAAAGAAATATAAAAAATATATATATTTATTAGGCAAATAAAAATCTATAATTATTGATATGGTGAAGCTTTCTGTAAGTAGGCACTTACTTAACATTTATGGAAGGAGTCTCCAGTGTCAATGCTTTGTAAAAGTTGGAGGTGAAGGTGTTTTGAGACAGAGGGCTTTGTAGTTCTGCAAATCTGTAGTTTTTTGTGTGTTATTAAATTCGAGAGAGAAAAAAAGAGAGGAGAATGGCTGTTTATAGCTGCAGTAATGTAAGTGATAACCAGAAATACTGTAACATGTTTTGTCCTATTTTAGACAGTTATAATAATAATAATAATAATAATAATAATAATAATAATAAAAATAATAATAATAATAATAAGCAGAAGAAGAAGAAGAAGGAGAAGAAGGAGAAGAAGAAGAAGAAGAAAATAATTGGGACATTGCTGTGATATAAGAGAAATAAAACATTTGGTTGGTAACATCACTTGACTTTGAGTCAGTGTAGTGACACTATACACACACTACTTACTTTCTTTCACATTACTTATTTTCTTATAATATTATTTTATTATATTATTTTTATTATTTTATTATAATTTTCTGATAATAGCATGCCCAATTATGGATAATTTACTTACATAAGAAATGTAATGTAATTGTCTGCAACACACACCAGAAAATAAAGGCAATAATCAGTTCAACTGATAGAATCAACCTGAATAAAAGTGCCATATTGTGAAGCATTTTCGGTTGCTGGGGTTCAGAATCCTAAATTTCCACTGTACCTGAATGCTGTGCTGTCACGACTCAGTGCACCACCCTACTGCAATGACACTGCCATCAATCACATTAACATAAGAACCACTGAGTAGAGAAAAAAATTAAATCTCCAAGGTTTTGTGCCCATCAGCATTAATTGCATAATTATCCACTTCATTAAAAATGTAATATCATACCTACAGTTCAAGGTGTTTGTACCAGATATTAGAGAAAGCTGTTAACAAAAGGCTATAATGTAATAATACTGCATAACTCTGCCCAAACCCCAGACACAGGAACTCTACAGTAAAAAAGAGTACACATGATGGTGGAACTCCAGCTCACCTTGCACGATGATATGGACAGATGTGGTTCTGGGCTTGCTGCTGGTCTGAACGGCACACACATATAGTCCTTCGTCACTCAGGTCTATGTTCTCGATCTTAATGGTGAACTCGTCACGGTTCAGGGTGACGAGGCTGACTCTGGGATCCACAGACCACTTATCCTCACCGGCGTATAGTATACTGGACCTGTTCAGCCAGGCCGTGTGTGTCACGACATCGCCTTGAGAACAACTGCATGAGAGAGAGAGAGAGAGAGAGAGGGGGGAAATGACAGTGTTACCCTTTTGCTTATCAAAAATAGATATACTTGAATATAAAGGCAAAACTCCTTAAATATAGTGCCTTGCATATGTATTGACATCCCTTTTAACTTGTAAGTGTTGCAACCTGGAACTGAAATGGACTATATGTCAAGAATTTATTAATTCGAATTTATTAATTCAAACTTATTAATGTGTTAAGATCTTTTTTTTCATTTAGTACTGCCCATCAGAGGCTACATAAGCTATTTACATGTTTCCATTTATATTTTCAATGGTCGATCAGCGGTCAAAGGTGCATTCATACATATAGCGATTTTATCACTGGTAGTTGCCATTCTATGAAGTCGGCAGTAGGTGTTCCTAGTACTGGTTGCCATAGTAACATGAGTGGTGCAAATAAAATTTCACTTTGGCAACAAACCATTTTTTTGAATGCTTAAATGAACCATTCTGGAGGGAGATCTCATATCAAATTCACTAGCCTATATAATAAATGGAAACACATCATATCCTATGAGATGAACGCGAAGCAGTGCTCTTTGCCATTGCACTATATGTTCAATGGTGACCTAGAGCTGGACCGGAGCTGTTTAGCCTTGGCTTCTATATTTCTTGGGTGAAGTGTCCAGCTTGGTGCTGCTCATTGCCGGGCACCGTTGCAGCGACACTTTGCTCCGATACTTCGCTCCAAATTTGTATAAAGTTGAACTTTTCTCAACTTTCAAAGTCGCAGGACATGCACACGTCTAGATAGATAATTTTATTTGTCCTCAAAGAGAAAATTTGTTAACACCGTGGGTGTGTAGAAAACATAAACACAACAACACCTTATATATTGACCATCAAAACAATCACAGACATAGAGGGGAGAAGGGGACAAAAAAAAAACATCAGGATCATACAACAAATGCCAGAGCATAAGAGGACATCACAACGGCTGATTATCTAAGTGTTTAATGCTCATATAGTTATAGGAACAAATCTCCTACCATAGTTGTCCTTACTGCACATGGGTAATCTATACCTGCGGCCAGAAGGAAGGGAGTTTAAATACTGATAAAGTGGGTGGTCTGGATCATTAAAAATTTTATGTGCCTTCAGGAGCTTATATGACACAGTCCAATAAACTAGGGGTGGGAATAACAATAATTTTTCTAACTAAATTAGTTATCTTTAAGAGTTTGTTCTTATTGGTATGAAAGAAACAAATGGCACCATAAATAAGTAATGGCTCAATAATACTTCGATACAGAAGAAGATTTTGTCGGCAATGGGCGCTGTCACTCATGTCACCAGAAGTCACCAGCTCTCATTGAAAATGAATGGTCTCCGATCGCATTGTCGCTGCATGTTGCTGTATGTGTGAATTCACCATAAGAAATTGGACTACTCATTGGAGTAAGCTGCCACTGCTGGGCCTTTGAGCAAGGTCCTTAACCCTCAAATGCTTAGGTGTATAAATGAGAAATATGTAAGTTGCTCTGGATAAGGGTGTCTGCCAAAATTCCATAAATTTAAATTTAAATGTTTCCCAGAAGACGAAAAAATAACAATTTATACCAATCATCCTGTTCAAAAGTTTAATTCCCCCTAGTTCTTGATGTTGAGTGTTGCTTTCTTGAACATCAGTGAATTTTTGCACCTTTTGTAAAAGTTGTGTGAAAGTTCCTCAATTGTCCTAAGTGTGAAAAGATGGATCTCAACATCATATAACCAATGATGGTAAGGGGTCAAATATGCAGGAGATGTTGGAAAAGCAAAGAATGTGCATGACCTGAAGGATTTTTCTGAAGAATTGTGGGCAGTTTAACTGCTCAGGACAAACAAGGGACTCATGAACAACTGTCACATAAAAACAGTTTTTGATAATCCAGATTGCAACACGCAGTAACAAGAACCAAGATATGTAAACTTTTGAACTGGTTGATGGTTGATGGTTTGAACACAAAAATCATTGTGTTTTGTGGACTATATGTAAAAATCTATTATGTGAAATAGCTTATTCTGGGCGGTACAAAATTAAAATAAAAATGCAACTTTAATGATCCTGTTTAATTATTAACATTTAGCAGATTCTGCAAGGGGGTAAGTAAATGTATGAGGACAAATGTCCAAAAACTTCAATGTAAACAAACTGCAGCATGAAGACCATGTTGCTATCAAAACTACTCAAGAGTAAGGTCAAGGTTTTTGAAAAGTATCAATCAGGGTTTGGTAATAAAATAAATACCAAATTTTGAACATCCCACAGAGCATCATTAAATCCATTATTAAAAAAGTTGAAAGAATTTGGCACACCACGACTCTTCTTAGAGAAGCCCTAACTGGGGCGGCTGTGTCTCAGTTGGTAGAGCAGGTTGTCTATTAACTGGAGGGTTGGCGGTTCGATTCCCGGCCCGTGTGACATGCAGAAGTGTCCTTGGGCAAGACACTGCACCCCAGGTTGCTCCAGATGGCAAGTTAGCACCTTGTGTGGCAGCTCTGCTACCACTGGTGTGTGAGTGTGTATGTGAATGGGTGAATGAGAGACAGTGTAAAGCACTTTGGATAAATATATAAGTGCACCATTTACCATTTGACCAGCATGGTGAAAAGCTCACTACATGAGAGAATTACAGCATGACATAAACCACAAAGATATACACTGTGTCGACCCATCCATTTTCCATACCACTTATCCTACACAGTGTTGCGGGGGAGCCTGGAGCTTATCCCAGGGAACTCGGAGCACGAGGTGGGAGATACCATGTACAGTGCCTTGCGAAAGTATTCGGCCCCCTTGAACTTTTCAACCTTTTGCCACATTTCAGGCTTCAAACATAAAGATATAAAATTTAAATTTTTTTGTGAAGAATCACCAACAAGTGGGACACAATTGTGAAGTGGAACAAAATCTATTGGATATTTTAAACTTTTTTAGCAAATAAAAAACTGAAAAGTGGTGCGTGCAAAATTATTCGGCCTCTTTACTTTCAGTGCAGCAAACTCACTCCAGAAGTTCAGCGAGGATCTCTGAATGATCCAATGTTGTCCTAAATGACTGATGGTGATAAATAGAATCCACCTGTGTGTAATCAAGTCTCTGTATAAATGCACCTGCTCTGTGATAGTCTCAGGGTTCTGTTGAAAGTGCAGAGAGCATCATGAAGACCAAGGAACACACCAGGCAGGTCCGTAATACTGTTGTGGAGAAGTTTAAAGCCGGATTTGGATACAAAAAGATTCCCCAAGCTTTAAACATCCCAAGGAGCACTGTGCAAGCGATCATTTTGAAATGGATGATGGAATTTATGATGAGCCAGCTCATCAAAGGGCCCAATTGCACACACACTGCAGACAATTTAGATATCCCAATCAGCCTACAGCGCATGTCTTTGGACTGCGGGAGGAAACCGGAGTACCCTGAGAAAACCCCCGAAACATGGGGAGAACATGCAAAGTCCACACATACAGGGCAGAGGCAAGAATCAAACTCCCAACCCTGGAGTAAGCCACTGTGCCCCCTATACACAATGTCATAAGCTAATCACAAGACACAAGTGACACAACATACTGTAGACAATAGGTGGAACCAATGGAAAAAAAAACAATGAACTAACATAGGAGGCGAAAATAAAACCAAAACCACAAAAATAACTCGGAAAAATACATTATATGTAACAAGTGAAATCTGTGACACTGTCCTCTAAAATAACTTTTACTCGTTTTAATTGTAAATACCTTTACTATATTGATTTCCCCCCTCATCTTATGGGCTATTTTGTGTACGCTCTTCCTATATAATCCCAATTAAGTCCATTTCAGTTCTAATATACAATGGGGAAAATTCTAGCTGACTGAATACTTATGCAAGCTGCTGTTCCATATGAGGGAAAATCACCCAGAGAGCAGATGGACCAGAGAATCAACAACAGCATGATTTATTTGCTCGATGATTTTGTGAGTCTCTTCATTATGCAGGAAGTACACCTATGCACCTTGAGCTGAATATGTGCATTACTGGGAAAGCCTGTAGTCCTTCTAGTTGTTATGAATCTTCAGAAGGGATTCAGGACTCCAATTCCTAGCAGCCTTTGCACCCCTGCCTCATGGTCACATGACCTTTTTACAAGCTCCTGTGTGTATTTAAATCACAATTTGTACAGCAACCAGTGTCTGGCTTGTTTGTCCCCATTGTCACGTTATGCGTTCTCGCCTCGTAGATTCTGGTTTATGTGTTGTTTTGTTTTTTATTAAACGTTATCTCTGCATGTGCATCTGTCTCCGCCTTGCATTCATGACACTAGTATTCATCAGACAGTTTCTAATATACAGTGATATTAAGTTAAGCATAAGTTCAGAGCAATCCTTATACTCTGTAGTCCCTGGGTCTCTCTCTCTTTCTTTTTTTTATTAAGCTATTATTTTTATGGCAAAAGCAGTGATATCAATAAAGATTAAATTAGGCATTTAATAAAAGTTCTTTCATAGTCTTTCCCCATTGCTCTCATACCACCAGAGCTCGCTCCTACTTTTTCAAGCATAGAAACAAGAATCAATTCGAACGATATAAAACAAGACTGTTTATTTGAACTATTTAACAACACAGACAGTCAAGTGTACAGCGATCGAAGCTCGAGCTCCTCTATGTTTATTAAAAGCAATGACCTCAAGAAGACAGTTATAGCAAAACTTGGAATAATATTCAACATCCTCCTGCAGCTATATTTTATTATAGACAATGCACTCAGTGCATATTATGGATACAGCAGTTAGGTGATATCTCTGAGAATGAGATGCTAATTACTTACAGGCTCATGCTAAATGAGAATAGGCTGTGTCTAATTACAGCTATTCCTAACAGTTAACAGCACAGCCCAAAGCAGATCCTCCTGCTAAATGATAGAGCTATTAAAATCAAAAGCAATCATGCATTTAATTGATTACTTGCCTGATTAGCCATTCAATAGAAGGCAGGGACCACTTTCAATTGTGTTTTTTGTGTGTGTGTGTGTGTGTGTGTGTGTGTGAGGGAGAGAGAGAGAGAGAGCGCGTGTGTTTATCTTGCTAAGGATCATAGCCTAGTATTTCGCGATGCTGTCCAAATTTTTATAACACACACTTTATTCTCATTAAGGTACATTATTTCTAGGACAAACCATAAATCATCGTACTTCATGGTGGTTCAGTGATAAGTAGAGTGCTGAAATCCTTTAGTTTCCACAGGGACATGGATGAGAGAAGTGTGTCTCATTGTGACTGTGCTTGGCAGGCAGAGGTGCTCAGCGATAGTCAAGGGCGTTTGTTATCACGGGAGATGAGATTGCAGCAGCACTCACACAAGGGATAAAAAGAAATCGGAATTGAGATCATCTGAATGATCAGATGTTTTCCCACCATGATTTTTTTCTTAATACACTGCAGTTCATGCTCCCTGGAAATATTAAACACGTTCTCTCACTCTTATTCTGCTATGTGGACATCAGGCTATTTCCTCTTCTGCTTAGAAATGCATTGGCAAATCGAGCATTCATCATGTCTCCTCATACAATATAACAAACACATCCCTTGGTAGATGTAAGCAGCGAGACGTTGTCAGCACAAGGATTTGCTCCTCATAATAACTAAACAAAGGCACATGAGCTGCTGCAAGGTTGCGGTGAGGGACAATGAGCACTCAAAAGCAATGATAGTTTACTAAAATAATGAAAAATGCAAAGAGAGAACAACTGTGTCTGTAATTTGATAAAACACAGGATGAAATGCACTTGCAAGAATCAAAGGGCAATGTGTGAGCTCATTTTTCATGTAGACACAGATAATGCGTAAATAATAGATCAGCCCGTTCTGCTCTTTGGGCTTTGTTTAATGTGCAGCAAAACATGGATAATATAGGTACAGCACTGCATGTGTGTGTGTGTGTGTGTGTGTGTTTGTGTGTGTACAATGAGATTTATACTCACTGCCAACAAGCCTTTATAAATAATACACTGCTGAACATTATAACAGTATACAGTGAGTTTTTATGAACACTCTGTAGTGTTAAAATCATTGTACTGTAGTAGTATATCATATGCAATCATATCATGTTTATTCTCAGATGTAATTAATTAGAAGATATGTAGAAATATATAGAACAAATTTTATTTTAGAATCTGCTGATTTTCACACATAACAGTCTCTAGAATGGCATGAAAAAAATAAATAAATAAACATCCGGCAGTTCTGTGGACAGAAACACCTTGTTGATGAGAGAGGTCAGAGGAGAATGTTCAGTTTATCCCTGGACAGCATGTCAGTCTATCACAGGGCACCTTGGGTGGTAGAAGGACACTGGAGAACCATGTAGAAACCCACAGTAACCCAAGCTCAGGATCTAACTGGGGACCCTGAAGCTGTGAGTCGACGATGCACCAAGAATATACACAAAGAACCCTTAAGCACCCCCCTTTGAGAGTAGTAGCCAAAATTTATTGCTTACTATGTCACTTTTTTCTCCTTTAATATATTTTGTATCTATGCTGTTTCTAACAGGAACAAAAACAGGGAAGGAAATACAGCAGGAAGCAGCGTCAAGCAGGAAGCAGCGTCCTTCGAGTTAACGCTAATACATACATTTTTTCTCATCTCTATACTTTAAAATTATTTACGTTACGTTATACAAATATAACTGACACTAGTTTAGATAAAACAATTGTTATATTGCGCTGTTGCTAAATTCGATTGTTTGTACAAACATCCGTGACTAGCTTGCAATTAGCCGTAGCCGGCTAGCATCACCTACCACTAGCCTTGTTTACGTTTCATATTTCGCATTTACTGCTGTTTTTGTTTTAAAAAAAACAAATATGTCTACCGTCTCTCCGGTTTTCAGTGCAGATGAGGACTCGCTCGAGCTTCACATGGTGCGGCTGGAACTGGAGGATGTGGAGAAGCAGATCCGCGGCCTACTCGACAAGCAGGCCCAGCTGCAGGAGCGTCGAACTGCGCTGGAAACAATGTGTGCCTCTGCTTACACATCCAAGGTAACCACACAGCGTGGTATTTCCACTCCCAGGCCCTCTATGAAGTGTGTTTCTCTGTGCAGGGACCGTGCACCTGGGATTTTCCCAGCCGTGGTCTCCGTCACGCTGGCGCCAACACACCTTGAGCCTTGGGTGAACCAGCGGCGGAAGGCGAGGGCTGTACCCCAGGCAAGGACCTCTCCACCTCCGGCGTTCGAGATTCCAACCAGGAACCGCTTCGCCCCTCTCCGTCAGACCAGACCTAATGCTGTGATCGTCGGGGACTCCATCGTGCAGAACGTCCGTGTAGCCTCATCTAAAGGTAAGGTGCACACACACTGTTTTTCTGGTGCTCGTGTCCTTGATGTCGCTGCACAGGTATCCGGGATCCTGAAGAAGGACGAGCACATTGGAGCAGTTGTGTTGCACGCGGGGACAAACTACATCAGGCTGCAGCAGTCGGAGGTTCTGAAGAGGGACTTCTCCAGCCTGATCGAGACGGTACGAGGCAGATCACCCACCACGAAGATCATCGTCTCTGGACCTCTTCTCACATTCAGACGTGGAGCAGAAAAGTTCAGTAGACTTCTCGCTTTAAATGATTGGTTAGTCTCTTGGTGTAATGAGCAGAAACCAAGGTTGTTTCGTCCTGATGGCCTGCACCCCAGCAGCGTTGGAGTGGAACTGCTGTCTGACAACATCTCCAAGGCGCTACACTCCAAGTGACTGCCTAACGTAAGTGCATCTTCCAACAATAACAACATTCAGTATAATCAATGCTCAATTAATAGTCCGGCAATGGTAATACATACTGTAGAGACTGTGTCTGTTCCCTGAGCTATACAAATATATAGAAAATCATGGAAAGTCTGTCTTCGTAACCTAATTAAAATAATAATTTAATCATATTGAATGCACAGCCAGCACTTTTAATCTGAAGCTGGGACTTTTAAACATTAGATCTCTTGCGTCTAAGGCTCTTATTGTTAACGACATCATTACTGATCAGAAATATAATTTAATGTTTTTAACGGAAACTTGGATTAAACCAAACGAGTACATAGCATTAAATGAAGCCAGTCCTCCTGGATACAGTTATGTACATCAGCCTCGCTTAACTCATAGAGGAGGAGGTGTTGGTCTCATCCATAGTGAAAATCTAGTTGTCACACAAAAACCAAAGCTTGAATTTAATTATTTTTAAATTCTTAAACTAGTGTAAGTTATGTAGCCACAAAAAATAAGTAAATTCCTCTAATTATTATTTACAGACCCCCAGGGCCATATACTGAATTTCTTAGTGAATTTGCAGACTTTGTCTCAAACCTGGTTGTGTCTGTAGATAAAGCATTAATCGTCGGAGATTTTAATATTAATTTTGATAACCTGGAAGACCCTCCGAGAACAGCGGTTGTGTCCATCTTAGATTCAGTAGGGATTAATCAGTACGTAATTGGGCCTACTCATAATGGTGGTCACACTCTTGACCTCATACTAACATACGGACTAAGTATAGAAAATATTTAAATTTTTCCTCAGTCTGAAGTTGTCTCAGACCATTATCTTATCTCATTCATAATACATATTGATCATAATATTTCCACCTCGCCTTGCTACCGCGTAAAACGTACCTACACATCAGCTACTGCGCCGAGCTTCATAAATAACCTCGCAGAAACATCGATTAGATTGGGATCACCGTCAAATCCAATAGAACTTGATTAGGCGACTGAAAGCTTGGAGTCAACACTCCGCTACATGCTAGATAAAGTGGCTCCACTCAAACGAAAAATAATTAGAGAGAAAAAATTTGCACCCTGGTATAACGATCAAATGCGTACCTTAAAACGGACATCTCAACAATTAGAATGTAAATGGCGTCAAACCAAACTGGTGATATTTCAAACAGCATGGAAGGAGAGCCTACTGAAATATAGGAAATCTCTTGCCGATGCTAGGAAAATCTATTTCTCCACCTTAATAGGAGATAAGAAAAACAATTCCAGATTCCTATTCAACACATTAGCAAAATTAACTAGGAATAAAACCGCTACAGAGAGAAACACTCAATCATTACATAGCAGTGAAGATTTCATGAAATTTTTCATTGATAAGGTTGAAAATATTAGACGTGAAATACAGGCCATTAAATTAAAACCGGACAGTACTGTAACAAACCCAATAGATGACAATGTAGCAATCAATATTTAGAGTGTTTTGCTCCGCTTAGAGAGACCGAACTACCTACATTAATCTCTTCAGCCAATTCAACTTGTATACTAGATCCCATATCTACATGTTTGTTAAGACAGATTTGTCCAGGAGTAGTTGAACCACTTTTAAATATAATAAATTCTTCCCTTAGCACTGGCTGTGTACCTAAATCACATAAATTAGCAGTTATTAAACCCTTGATTAAAAAACCTGACCTTGACCCATCCCAATTGTCCAGCTATAGACCAATATCAAATCTCCCCTTCATCTCTAAGATTTTAGAAAAGGTTGTAGCAAAGCAGTTATGCTTGTACTTAGATAGGAACAACATTCATGAAATGTATCAGTCAGGATTTAGACCTCATCATAGCACAAAGACAGCTTTAGTAAAAATAGTAAATGACCTTCTACTAACCTCTGATCAGGGTTTTGTCTCGCTGCTTGTGTTACTCGACCTTAGTGCAGCTTTTGATACTATAGATCACACTATTTTCCTTGATAGATTAGAAAATGTTGTTGGTATTAAGGGAACAGTCCTCTCCTGGTTCAGGTCTTATCTGACCGATTGTTATCAGGTCGTAGATGTAAATGGTGATTTCTCCATGCGTACTGAGGTTACTTTTGGAGTTCCACAGGGTTCTGTTTTAGGCCAACTGCTTTTTACTTTATATATATATATATATATATATATATATATATATATATATATATATATATATATATATATATATATATATATATATGTTACGCCTAGGACAAATTATTCATAAACATGGAATTAGCTTCCACTGTTATGCTGATGATACACAGTTTATGTTTCAGCGAAGCCAGAGGACAGACAGAAGCTTAGTGAAGTTGAGGATTGTGTAAAGGACATTAGATGTTGGATGTTAACTAACTTCCTTTTACTTCATTCTGATAAAACAGAAATACTATTATTAGGCCCACGTGTAGCTAGAAGTAATCATTCTGATTACAAATTAACTCTAGATGGTCTTTCTGTTTCATCATGTACAGCAGTTAAAGACCTTGGACTGATTATTGACTCCAGCCTATCATTTGATGCTCATGTAGATAATATTACTAGGATAGCTTTCTTTCATCTCAGAAATATTTCTAAGATAAGAAACATATTGTCACTACATGATGCGGAAATACTGGTTCATGCATTCGTCACCTCTAGATTAGATTAATATAATGTAATGCCTTACTGTCTGGATGTTCCAGTAGGAATATAAATAAGCTCCAGTTAGTCCAGAATGCAGCTGCTAGAGTCCTAACTAGAACCAGAAGATACGACCACATCACCCCGATCTTAACACCGCACTGGCTCCCAGTAAAATCTCGTATTGACTTTAAAATACTTTTATTAAACTATAAAGCACTAAACGGTCTCGCGCCACAATATCTAAGCGACCTTTTGGTTTTATATGATCCTCCACACCTACTTAGATCAAAAGATGCAGGTTATTTGACGGTACCTCGAATAGTGAAGGCTATAGCAGGGGGAATAGCCTTCGCTTATAGAGCCCCACAGTTATGGAACAGTCTTCCTATTAGTGTTCGGGACTCAGACACAGTCTCTGTGTTTAAGTATACGCTTAAAACGTATTTGTTTACTCAAGCCTACCCTGACTAGATTCTATCTTACTAATTCACAGTCATAATAATCTTTTTTCTCCCTCTCTTCTTTTGCCGAGCCCCACACAAATGTATGGAGATACTGGAGATCCAGATCTTTTCTGCCTCTGGATGGAGCTCAAATCTGCTCTAATTCCGGACTACTGGGACCACGGCTGCACCTAAGACCTTACAGACTTCGTATAAATCCATTATCAACTCTTTCACATTAACTGTTGTTACCCAAATGAGGATGGGTTCCCTTCTGAGTCGGGTTCCTCTCAAGGTTTCTTCCTCTTAAAACATCTCACGGAGTTTTTCCTTTCAGTGGCTTGGTCAGTTGGGATAAATTCACACCTTTATTATCTGTATACCATGTTTCCATTTCTGTAAAGCTGCTTTGAGACAATGTCTATTGTAAAAAGCGCTATACAAATAAAATTGAATTGAATTGAATTAATTATGTGGCTGTAAACTGCATTTTGATGAGAACATTAAACACAGCTATCTAATCCTACACTTTCCTGCTTTAAAAGCTGATATAAAATGTCCTCATCAATACATGTCATGAAGCTTTTATAGAACCAGACCAAAACAGTAGTTAACAGTCATTGCAAGTTTCTGTTCAATCTTTTTTTTTTTTCTTTTTTCTTTAATGCTACTGATGTTAGAATCATAGCTTATGGGCTCTCATAGGAAATGACTGGTCTCATATCATCTGCTAATGTGGACATTATTCTGTCATAGGACGAAATAAAAGATCCACAGTGGCCCTTATGGTTTTTAAGATTGGGGATCTCTTCTTTTTGGAATCTCCCCAAAATGGGAGTTGAATGTGTGCACATTGCTTTACATGATAATCATAATAATATGAAGTCATTGTCTGCTGAACTGATGTGAACTCACAGCATTACCTCAGTGAGTGTGGAAAACATTCCAGCGCTGTACATTTGGACAGATGCACCAAATCAGCATAACCCAATAAATACATATATAATTAAATAATTCTGCCTTATAGTCCCTTATCAGAGCAGACCAGACAGCAAGCCAATTTAATCCAAATGAAGTGTCTCCCCTTTCATCATGTTGGGAAGCATCTAAAAGGCACGGAGCGGAGAAACTAAGCATCTCGAATAAACAGCCTCAGCCCATTTTCTGCCATGACACTGTAACGTTCATGCATTATGAAAATATATTGCAGCGTTTCTCATCATGGGATGTGCTACTGCTCTCATCCTGGCATGGGCTAGGGGAGTTAATTTTTAATGCAGTGTCATCAGTGGCTGGTTCAAAGAAGGTTTAACAATTTCTATTTTGAAGGAGGGAGGGTCGGTTCTGTGACAGATTGAGATTAAATTTGCATGTGTATGAATGATGAAGAAAGCACTCTCTTCAAACACAATGCATGCCATTAGAAAACTGGGGATATTTTTAAATAGGTTTATAATAAGATAAACATGGAATATTTTACACTGCAGACTGCTGGCTTCTTTTAAAGAGCTAGGAAACATCTGTGATGCCTTTATGAATGTCTTACTGTCGCACAGAGCTTGTGTTCAAAAAGATTTAAACCACTATAGTGAGTCAGTAGACCTAAAAATATGTAGCAAATCCTTTGGAAATATAAATGCATCAAAGTATGCTTTAATAAATAAATAAATAACTATGAACACAATCCTTGCCTTGGTTGTGACATGACCAAGAGACACCATTCATTATTAATCCGTCCTGGATGGGAGAATTGATTTGGCATCAAAGAGCCGCTGAGAAATAAATAGATGTAATATATAACTCCCAACATAACCTCCATACAGTATGACTGTCAAATGTGACCAGGAGACCATACTATGGAATGGAAAGAAAAATGCTTATTTTCGTAACATTGTTAATACTGACATGCATAAAAATCAGTAAAATAAATAAATAAATAAATCAACATCAGATATGACAGTAAATTAGATTTAATCTAACAGGGGTTGGGAATGTTATTGGGAACTAAAACAAAACAAAAAAACAAACAAAAAACAAAAATAATAATAATATAATGCAAACAAAATCACGCAAAATTGGTTCAGAGTGAAAGTGATATTTTCAAAAGTGCTTAATCAGCCCCTCCAGGATTTTGTGATCGCAGAAATGAACACAAAATCCAGCAAATTCCAGAATATTCAGCTTGCGAGCTTGCAATTTTTAAAAATTACTGCGAATTTTCAGCAGATTTGGGCCAACACACATCATGTGACATCATCACAACTTTATTTATTTATTTGTTTGTTTGTTTGTTTGTTTTATTTTACTTTTTTTGTTCCCAATAACCTTTCCAACCCCTGAAAATCTGCAGTAATTTTGAAAAATTGAAAGCTCCTCTGAATATGCCCACTTTAATTCACATGCGTCAAACATGAGTAAAGGTCTCATTTACCAACAAACATCTGTTATGGAACTAGATTTGGACAGGAAGTAAACGCAGGAGGGAAGTCTTTATTTGATACTTAAGCAGAGGACATGGAACGGAAACACTAATTGAACTAAGGCCTGAATGTTACTTAAACTAAGACATGAACATTCTTTAACCCAAGACATGAACCCTCCTTAAACTAAGACATGAACATTCTTTAAACTAAGTCATAAACACTCCTTAAACAATGGTAGGAAACACTCATCTAACTTAGGCATGGCATGAACACTCTTAACTAAGGCATGGCGTGAACACACAACTGTGGCACAGCATGAACACACAACTAGGGCATGACATGAACACACAACTTGCTTGGCTTGGTGTTGCTTTGCTGCAACTCTTTACCTTTGTCTCTCTAAGTCCAGTCCCGATTCGTGTGGGTAGATTCAGTTTAGTTCAGGTTAATGCCGCCCCACGTGCGCAGCAACACAAGGGGTTTAAATAACTAGTCACCCTCTCTTAATTGCTGGCAGCACTTGACACAGCAGTAGTGTCCATGCGCATCTCAAGCACGTGCACGTGCGCGCTCTGAAGCTGCTCGTGCACGTTGTTGCCTCAGCGCCCTCTGCTGGCGCGATCGTGACCACTCAAAAAAAATTTGTTCAACTGCAATTTCATTATTCGACAAAAAAGCATAATAAACTCGACAAGTTGCATTGCAAATATTGAAAACAGTTGCAGCACAATTAATCATTGTTGGTCACAACCACCACAAAAAAGTCAGCAAAATCCGGTACAGACTGGTTATTTTTCTGTTCCAGTGTGATTTCATCATAGCCTAAACCTAAATCTTTTCCCAATAGGCCTAAATTCATGTCCAGAATACAAACAGATATGACTTTAGATGTCTGCTATAACCAGGTTTTTGAAGATGGGGAGACTGTTACTTAGTAATTACTTTTAATTTTCAATGCCCTGGCTGAGGGAAGGAGGTTCTCACCCAAGATTTGATGGTACATTTTGGTCACATCTGACCACAACACTTCCACCCAGTTGTCCTCTGGTGGTCAGATGAGACCAAAATGGAGCTCTTTGGCATCAACTCAACTCACCGTGTTTGGAGGAGGAGGAATGCTGCCTATGACCCCAAGAACACCATCTCCACCATCAAACATGGAGGTGGAAACATTATGCTTTGGGGGTGTTTTTCTGCTAAGGGGACAAGACAACTTCACTGCATCAAAAGGACGATGGATGGGGCCATGTACCGTCAAATCTTGGGTGAGAACCTCCTTCCCACAGCCAGGGCATTGAAAATTAAAAGTAATATCTAAGTCATTACCAAGTACTAAGTCATGTTTTGCAGAGGGGTCAAATACTTATTTCCCTCATTAAAATGCAAATCAATTCATAACATTTTTGACATGCGTTTTTCTGGATTTTCTTGTTGTTATTCTGTCTCTCACTGTTCAAATAAACCTACCATTAAAATTATAGAGTGATACTTTTTTTGCTATTGGGCAAACGTACAAAATCAGCAGGGGATCAAATACCTTTTCCCTCACTATATGTTAAGAAATAAAGCTTAAAACTGGACAAAAAGCCAAAGCTTGCATGAGAGAGTTTTCAAAGTGCTGCATAAAAAAGGACTTTATAATACACTTTCAACAGCCATGAAACTGAAACAAGTTTTTAAAAGTGCAATGTCTAATTATGTACATTTATATGATAGATAAAATTTCTTTATGGCTTTTGATTATAAATCTGAAGCTAATTCTCAGCAGGATGCCTAATTTCTTCATTGGAAGCAGTGCTTTTACAGCCTAAGCCACTTGAGGACATTTTATTAGCATTAATTTTTGGTCTCTTGACAAATTCCATTTGGGTGATCTAGTTATTACCTATTAATAAAAACGTATCCATGGCACAGGAGGTGCCATGACCGCTACTTCATTTTGAGACATTACCCATACTACCCTGTTGTTAAAGGAATGCAAATGCTAACATTAAGCTGAAAAGTATAAAAGCCAGGGCTCACCCTTAGAGCTAATCACAATGCCATGAATACGAGTGGAATGAGAGGCTGCTGGTGTTAAATATCTGACTGTGTGAAAAGTCTGAGTTAGATCTGCTTGCTGAGTGTTTCTTTATGTCCAGGTTTACACTGAAACACAAAATCTTTATATGAAATGCAAACTGTATGGAAGAACACATGACAGGGTGTGCTACAGTTGTAATAGTTATAAACAAATTAATCAATGACATGACAAGCTAAAATTAATTGGGCTGCATCACATCAACCCTGGAAGTTAATTATTTTCCAATAACAGCACATCCCAATACAGTATCTCTTTTCCCCCCATTGCTTATCTTGGAGATGGTGGCTTATCTGGGTCTCAGAGAAGTTGTGTGGTTGTGTTTGTTTGTTTTTCGTCCCCAGGCTCTCAGAGACAGGATGGAACACTTGTTAAGGGAATTGGAGTCTTCTCTACAGTTGTCTCCATTGGACAAAAACAATTGACATTGTCAGGAGTCACCGCTATGTTTTCCACAAGCGCACGCGCACACACACACACACACACATGCTGTTCACTTTGCTCACTTTGTCTCTCCTACCACACTCATTCTGATGAAAGGAAGATGAAAGCCTAGAACCTCTAATATGAGTTTTAAAATTACTTTGTGCGTGCGTGTGTGTGTGTGTGTGTGTGTGTGTGTGTGTGTGTATAGAGTGGAAGCCTGAGCTGACGCGAATGAACCATGTTATCCTTTAGGCAGCCTCTCCAACACAATGGCAAGCCACCAGAGCCATCACTCCTGGCCTGCCAATATAAATGTTTCATACACACACGCACACACACGCACACACACACACACACACACACACACACACACAGGTATAGCATGATGAATCTGACAGTGTGGAACAAGTAAACACATCTGTGGAAATAAACTCGACACCAGCGCTGGTGTTTGCCTATTAAACATACATGCACTTGCTCCTCATACTGAACAAAACACATCCATTCACAGGTATGAAAAAAACACATATAATAGCTATTTTTCTCTACAACCATCAGTTTGTAGAAAATAATTTCTTTAACAAGAAACCATTTTTTTACACCACAGCAGTAAAATCTCCAACACTTAGCTCTTAGCATTTAGATGTGTGCACCTTGGACACCCAATCAAAACATACCTCTGTGTACATCAGCCCTGGGCATCCCACACCATAGAGATTCACCTGTGTGTACTGATCTGTATGCACTACTACTACTGTAACAATAACAAACATGCACCTTTTATTATTAGAAATTCTTCAGGCAAGAGTGAGAGTGATGATACTAAATCTTTTTTCACCCTTTTTTTTTTATAATAGCAGATACATTTCATATTATTTTCTACAACTGTTTCTATGGGATAAAAAAAACTAACTGAAACACAGCCTTCAGCAAATATTAATCGAATCAATTAAAGAAATAAATCTATGACCCCAAACTCATATTGGACATGTTATTATATTATCCATGACCAAGTCTCTTCCATTCCACGCTCCTCTGTGACATGTCCGGACACATGTTTTACCCCGCCAAACTTGTAATTGTGTTGTAATTTCATCTACAAAAAAGCATGACAGTCACCTTGGCATGCACTTAACTAGGGAGGGAGGGAGGGAAAAAATTATAAACAGGGAGAAAATACTATCAAGCAATTAATGAACAATTAGGTAATCGTTTGGATTCACTCAGCCAGATATGAAGTGTGACAGTGATCATCTGCAGCAGGTTCGCCCTTATCTGGGGTCAGTCTTGCCTCCTAACGCAGCTGAGCGCCGAGGGGATTAAAGCTTAACTCAAAAGTACCTCGTCTTTTTTAGAGGTCTGTCACACAGAGGAAGGTGCCCCTTGCAAATAAAACACATTAAAATTCAAAGTCATCAAGGAATCTTTGGGTGAGGTGAAGCCTCTTATAAGTGTGCATCCTGTAGCTCATTAGGAAATCTGCCAGTTGTTTTTATATGTGTATATATATATATATATATATATATATATATATATATATATATATATATATATATATATATATATATATATATATATATATATATACACATTCAGGTTCATAAAAACAGGATATCCCAAATGTCTCCATATATAGGGGAAATTATCACCTTTTTTATAGCAAAATATCTTCCAAAATTAATGTATTTTATATTTTTTTTTCAGATAGCCTCTAAGAATGTCTTTGACAAAATACGATGGACATCCAATTACATGCATAACACCAGATGTATTAACACAAGTTCATAATGAGTTGGAGAGATGACTCCTTGTGTTTACAAAGAAATTGCAATCATGTATAGAATGTTTTGCAAATAAAGTTACATTTTGCTAAAAAGTGTTAATTTCCTCTATATATGGAGACTTTTGGGACACTCTTTATTTGGACATTGACAAAGTTATTGTTATATTAACTGCCTACCACAGCATATAGGTGTTCTATGAATATGATAATGAATATGTTCAGACTTTCAGCTTTAATTTAATCCGAATCAAATCAAACTTATAAACATATAAAAAAGAGTGGTAATTCCTATACTATTCACTTATTTTGGATGTAAATACCCTTAAATTAAAGCTGAAAATCTGGACTTAAATTCAACTCCAACATTCTGTGGTAGGGCGCATGGTGGCTTAATGGTTAGCACGTTCGTCTCACACCTCCAGGTTCTGGGGTTTGAATCCTGCCGGGGCCATGTGTGTGCAGATTCCTCCCCCAGTCCAAAGACATCTATGGTAAGCTGATTAGAGTGTCTAAAGTGTCCATAGTGTATAAATGGATATGTGATTGTGCCCTGCGATGGATATGTGATTGTTTCCTGTGACCCTGAAAAGGGTTAAGCGGTAGAAGACGGATGGATGGATACTGTGGTAGACAGCTAAAGTAACAATAACTTTCTAAATGTAAAATATTTACAACTCTGGATATATACTGTATACTGTATAGTCAGGATCTACAATCTGGATTGTATAAGCAATGTTGGTTTACATGCATGTCATTTACTTACAAATGCAAATACACTGTGCTGCATAGTGAAAAATCCATACACAAAAAAAACTGCATTTGGTTCAGTGGACCAGGTAGGGTCTAAAAGCTGAGTAGTACTACATATAACAGCCATAGAAATCTCCCAGATCACAGCTTTAATGCATCTGTGTGTGTGTGTGTGTGTGTGTGTGTATGGGCGAGTGATGGAAGATGCCAGGCTGTGGTCTCACCCAATTACAGCACAACTGCATTCCCGTGTAAAATGAATGATCTATGCACCCTCTTTTCCAGCACCTCTCAGAGATGACACACTTGAATTGGCTGCAGTGAGAGGTCCATGCTCATAGAAGCGATTAGCCCAAGTTCATGGTGGCCAAGGTTAACCATGGCTGCAGTTAGAGGTGAAACAAAGCAGGCGATTCTCAGCCAGATCCATTCTTTTTTATCTTACCCATTTTATGTACAGTACATTGTAATATACTGTATAAGCTCGCTGACATTCTAACATACTATAAGGTCTAAAATCAGAATCAGCAGTGCAAATGAGCATTCCTGTACTCATATTTCTGATGGTATAAATGTATATTAAATGTTATGCACCTACATCAATCACTGTGCTGACACTGGTTCTTGTACATCTGCAACATTTATACACTGTTAAATTTTGCACTCATTGACTCAGTATTAATGCACATTTTTTCCAGTACATTTGTTGTCTTCTTGTCTTGTCCTGCACTTTATTGTTGAGCTGTATCTGAGCTGCTTAATTACCACCACTGATGTGTGACAATAAATCTTGAATATTCAATATACGTTATGCTCTCTGACATTCCAACATAAGGTCTAAAGACAAAACAATAGAAAAGCTCATCTGTTATGCATTCAATTATTCATTAATTTGATTTCAGTAACCACCTTATCCTGCCATAGTCATGGTGGAATCAGACTATACCCCAACAACATCAGGCACAAGGTGGGAACACACCTTGAGCATGACGCCAGCCCATCGCAGGGCACCATTCACTCATACGTTCACACATAGTGTAGCAAATACACCTACTAGCATGTTTTGGTGAGGTGGGAGGAAACCACATAGACACGGGGGATAACATGCAACCTGAGCTCAGGACTGAACCAGAGATCCTGAAGCTATGAGGCAGCAAAGCTACCCACTGAACCATCGTACCAGCCTTATGTATTAACTAAGAATTTAGATCTGAGATATTCATGTTTGATCTGTTTAAGAAACCGTCACATTAAATTTGATTATACGTACTTATGAATATTATGTTCACACACAATGTGCTTGATTGTTTAAGTGGGTTTATTTGACACATATTTCATTCAAAAGCAGAACATTGGATGCTTCCAACAGACAGTGGTAGCTGGTTTGCATTTTAATGACCAACATTTGATACTGAATCAATTAGTACCAAATCACTTAGATCTTAATTCCTCTTGCATATATATATATATATATATATATATATATATATATATATATATATATATATATTTTTTTTTTTTATTATTATTATTTTTTTTTTTTAAACTGTACATCTAACCTACATTTAAATTTAAACTGTACAGATTTATATACAGGTTATACCAAAGACAGAGGAAATTTGTCTGTCGGTTTTCTTTTGATTCTCCCCCATTTTCCCCTTAAATTTGATCTTGGCCAATTCCCACCCACCAACCAGCTCTACTGCCATGGAAGTTATGCTAACTCATGCGTCCTCCAAGACACATGAAGCCAAGTCAACAGCACCTTTTCACACTGCTGCTCATGTACACTGTGTTACACACTCTGAGGAAAGGGGTGAGCTATTCCCCCTCTTCCAAATGCATGAAATCACAGATATCCATAATTGCCTTGTGTCACTGATTGGCCAATTTTTGCCCTCTTGTACTTCAGCCAACTGAGGGCTGTAACATTGTCGGGATTCAAGCTTGTGATCTCCCGAACAACATTCACTTTTGGATATGAATACGAGCAATAACCTGATTACATAAAACATGATTTTACAACAACATATCCATAAATATAGTACAAGCACATGAAAATAAATACTGTAAAGCATGTAAAAATTATTCAATTAAATGTTTCTACATTTAAAAATCTACTGTAAAGAGCAGTAAAGAGTAATACACTAAACAAAGTCAAACAAATTTGGCGTGACAACTCTTTGCTTTCTTAAAAATGTATCAGGAGGCTCAGGAACATTTGGGGCAGATTTATATGGAAATTAGCTGGAATGTTTTACTAAGCATCTTATAGAACCTGCCACAGCTTTTCTGGTGTCTCTGACTGTCGCATTTGCTTCTGTTTTTGCAGGTATAAGCAAAGAGCATTAGCAATAACTCTTGAGTCAAATCAGGGTTTGAACTCTGATTTATCTTGATTTAAACCTGATTTAAATTCATATTTCTTTAGGCGGAAGAAAATAATTTTGGCAATACATAATCTAACTGTGTTAATCTGACAAAAGTACTTGGGTTTAACTTAAAAAAGAGCAATGCAAAGTAAACTGAATTAATTGTTTTTTTAAGACTGAACAATAGATCTTAAACTCTAAACTAGAACCCGTAAAGGTCAACAAATTTCATAGAGAACAAATAAACACAGTGTTTCCAGTGTATTACTGTTGCAGCGCTAACCGTTAAATGCTCTTATTTAACTCCACCTGCAAACTTTACATTCTGCCTACATTACTTATTTATTTATTTTACAGATCTTGGTATATTGACTCTGCCTCAGGGCCTGACAGGCTGACATGATCAGGGTCACATAGAGCATTTAAAATCTCAATAAATCACAACATTTAGAACACATATTTCTGCAAGTTGGAATGAGAAAAATGTTAAGGGTGAGAGGCTAAGAGAGCAAACCACACACAAAAAAAGCATATCTCGGGCAATTGATTTCCATCAGGGAGAGAAGGACAAACTAAGCCAGAGGAGGGGATGAGCTGCATCGGTTATGGCTCAGTGGTGGCTTGACAAGGGGTACTGGTGGCTCTGGGTTACTGATCGGAAGGTTGGTGGTTCAAGCCACAGCACTGCCAAGCTGCCACTGTTGGGCCCTTGAGCAAGGCCCTTAACCTTTTCTGCTCCAGGGTTGCAGTACCTGTGCTCTGACTCCAGTTTCTTGACATGCTGGGGTATACGAAGAAAATAAATTCCCTGCGCATATGTATATGTGATAAATAAAGACTCATTATCATTATCACATGGTAAGTGAGAGTTCAAATCCTTCTTTTACATAACTGTAGGTTAAGGTGGTCCACCTTAAACCTACCACATGGCACCGGCAACAGCATCTATACCTGAGAATTGTAGAGGAAAGGGGGTGGGATGTCAGAAAATATCTCTCCTTGACACTTTGTGATTCATCGAGCAATCTATCCAATCTCTCGCCACCACACAAGTGAATCCATCATCTGTGTAGTAAAGGCAACCTGTTTTTTACATTACAATGATCTGTCATGGTTACAGGGCTGAGGACCATTAACAGACACTACTAATGGCTTGCTGGTGTTTTAATTTGTGTAGTGGTGTTAGTGCACAGATAATATATATGTATATATATATATATATATATATATATATATATATATATATATATATATATATATATTAAAATAAAAAACATGGAAGCTGGTTTACTCAGATTTTTTTTGCATGAGGACTTAAATTAATATGCAATTTTGGGTTTCCTGTAGGAGGCATGAAACAATGGATGCTAAAATAGTGGGTGGATATAATGGAAACACATTCATTTGCATGTCTTGTGCAATTTAGTGAAGCTCAAAGGGTTTGATAGCACAGTTATTACTTGGGCTTTTTTACACGTTGGGTACGTAGGTGTAATCTGATGCGCAAATGCTAGATATCTGCTGTTGCTGCAAATGGGGGTACAGAATGTGTGAAATATCATCCTCAAGCAACCCGTGGCTTTTCCAAATGTCCGAGGCGAATAAACAACTTTAGTCATCAGCTCTCAGGCAGCATACATGTTAAATAACAAATACGAAGGCAGGAAGAGAAGAGCATGGACAACTCTGTGAGCAGGGTCCAAGTGCACGAACTTCTAATTACAAAGACGCATGCACATTGGAGAGTTCTACATCTACAGTAAAGAGATGTGTTAAAAAAAATTATATGGTCAGATGAGACGTCCGTCATCACATTCTTGAGAAGTGGCCGAGTGCATGTGAACGGTACAGGCCTGAATGCTAAATACTGCCACGTTTTGGGACAACTTGTCCCCTTAGAGAGAAGAGTCACTGCAAATCAATACAAAGACAGTAAACATGCTGAAGACATGCTTAAATGATTTTACCAACTTTATTAGCTCACTGATAACTCACTATTTAGCTCAACATCCCCAGTGACATTTTTCTAGCTGGAAATGTCACATGAGTATGCATGTTTGGTAGAGCTTGTCAGATTAAATAACACTCCGGATTGCTCTCTCGTGTCTCACACTAATTCGGTTTGCTACAGAGATCAGTGAACATTTTTTTTTCCCTAATAGAGAAGTTTTTAAGCTACTGGTCAGCTATTAAATGATGGATTCACAGAAACCACTATCACTACTCTTCCTATTAACATGTGGTTGACCAAGACAGCACTTGGTAATGTTTATAACTCACATCAGCCATCTGTATGTACATTTCAAACTGCCTGTGTGTCATTGCTCTCAAGGTCAATGTGCTGTCACAGTGTGTCGTCCCTTTCATTCTGAAGACTGCACCATCATCTGTGTCTCTGCAGTAGAAAAGTAACTGAATATGAATGTTATTTGAATTGAAAAGATAATGTGTTCTAAACAGATGCTTATACAAATATGAAGAGTGGGGGTTTTTTTTAAGAAAGCTTCCTGGGAAGGTTTACAGGTTTTAGACTAGAGGTTGAGACCAGTGCATTGGGATTAGGATGGCACAGGATGCAACAAAAAAGACACGTGGCCACGAGCTTTCATGTGGCCATGAGTAAGTGGTCGGATATGAAACAAACAATCAAACACCACATTTATTATCACAAATTTGAGATGCAAGAATTTATATTTTAAAAATTTATTTCATTATTTTGGTTTTGGGGTTCAAATCCAACATCCGAATTAGGTGCATGGACTTTGCATGTTTTTCCCATGCTTCAGGGGCTTCCTCCGGTTACGCTTTCCTCCTCCAGTCTAAAGACGTAGACTGATTGGCATTTCCAAACTATTTGTAGTGTTTGAATAGGTGTGTGAATGGGTGTGAGATTGTGGCCTGCATTGGGTTGACAACCTGTCCAGGCTGTCTCCCGCCTTGTGACCCGAGTTCCCTGGGGTAGGTTCAAACCTCCTTCATAGCTCTGTGTAGGATAAGTGGTATGGAAAATAGATGGAGTATGGTCAGGTACAAACAAAAATTATACACTGTATCTTAAAGTCTTCATGAAATCAGAATTGAAGTTTTCTAGCTTTTAGTCTGAATATGTTAGGCTTAAGCTTATTTATAAGCTAGTGTGTTCTAAAACAATTACACAATTTTCATTTAGAAGATATATGCATTAAAAATTTTAAGTCTTTCTCTACTCCCAATATGGATCAACAATTTTGATGACATCATTCTGCACTTCGGGTAGTCATCAGATTTTCTGTCTAATCAAATTCTCTCTAGAATCTGAAGTATCAAGCCCCAAAAGTTGTAGATTTCCTGGCTGTGAGGTAAGCTAAATGCTATTGGTTATTTAAAAAGGGGAGGAGCCACTCAATTCCTGACTTCCTGTTGCAGCTGAAATTACATCAACACTTCACATAACATGTTTCAGGGCACTTCAAGGGGCCTTTAAGTTGTGGAATTGTCAAAGCAAGAATTCACACATGGCTGGTATTTCTAAAATATTTTCAGTGTTTCCAGCACAAAGTGGTAAGTTCATATTTAATGAACTCGTTCAGTTGGCATTTGCCATTTTTGGTTTTAAATAGCAAGCAAATAATGAACCTACTTTTCACCAAAAATGTTGGCAGTATTTTATTTGGGCATTAAATAAAAATAGAGCTCTACCCTTCCCATCATGTAGAGCACAATGGAAAAGATCACACAGGTACTGGAGTGGAGCTTCTTTAAGAAGTATTTTTATCTAGCCTACGCACAGTGGCATTCGCACAACGCCTCCCATCTGTCAGCATACAGTCCCACAGGCCCCCTAAATATATTCCTGTCTAATGCTGCTCTTAATTATGTTTGGCTGATAAAAGGAATGATTTACTTCAGCTCGGTGACCAAAGCAATGTTAAAATAAACTTCGATCCTCATCAGGGGGATACTCTCAGCTAGGAAAAGTCAAGAAAGAACAAAAGCTCAATGACAAGCACTTGCTGACATTCAGCTGGCATCAGGTGCAGGTAGATGAATCATTTTTCTCTCATTTCACACATCCCTCCTTTCTGTCCCTTCTCTGAAACAGACATGTGCTGAGGTAAACTTGAGAGCAAAGAGACATTGGTGCATTCAAGAGCAAAAGGCATGAAGACAATCCCGCAAGGGTAAATGCAGCCAGCTGCAGAATGATAATATAGAAAGGAGTGGCTCGAGATGGTGCCTTCGTCTCCCTCCTTGAATAAATCATTCTCTCTGTCTCTCCTTTGTCAGGGTGACTGTCGGGTACCACCATGATGTAGAGAGATCTAGCAGTGTTCAACAGACGTGAGGGAAGACTGACAGTGGCGAGGCACCGCATGCTTAAAAACAGAATGGTTTGCGCTTTCAGAATGCAAATCCAAACTTCCAACATCAGCTGCAGGCTGACAGTTCACACTTCAGCAAACCTCTGACAAAATAATCCGAGACAGAGGCCAAATCCCACATGCATTCCTTGTGGACATACAAACTCAGCGAAAATAGAAATGTATTTTTATCAGTAAACTATATTTTAAAGATAATTTTGTAAAATCCAAATAAGCTTTACAGATATTTATTAGAAAGAGCTTAAACATTGTTTTTCATGCTTGTTCAATGAACCATAAACAATTATTGCACATGCACCTGTGGAACAGTCCTTAAGACACTAACAGGTTACAAGTGGTAGGCAATTAAGCTAACAGTTACAAAAACTTAGGACATCAAAGAGGCCTTTCTACTGACTCTGAAAAACACCAGAAGAAAGATGTCTAGGGTTCCCGCTCACCTGGGGTGCCAGAGCAATAAACTGTGTCTGTAATGTAAGACGCCTAAGACAGTGCTACAGAAAGGACAGCTGATTGTCCTTGCAGTGGCAAACCACATGCAAACATGTGTTCCCCCAGACGTGATTGAGAACTTGCAAATTTCTTGGTGGAAGAGTGAGTGGGCTAACATATCAAAGCAAGAACTGACAAATCTGGTGCAGGAAGATGAGACTCACTGTAGAACTTAAAGCAGCCACACCAAATACTGACTGTTAGCTCTGATACTGACAACCCCCCCTTTATATATATATATATATATATATATATATATATATATATATATATATATATATATATATATATATATATATATATAAAACTTGCAATTACATTTATTCAGCCCCCATTACAAATCAGGTTTATTGTCAAAATGTATAGACTTTCAGCTGTTTGCAATGAGCAAAAAAAATTGAAATAATTGAAAAAAAAGTGGTTTCCCCAAAACCAACTGAAAAGCAACTCATAATGGTTTATCCAGTTTCAAAATTATTCAACTGCTTCACGGCAAGCATCTTTAGTACTCAGTCATAGCTTCTGGCAGCGTTCCTGAGGAATCTTAGGCCATTCCTCATGAGCAGTGGCCTCCAGTTTGTTAATATTCTTGGGTTTGCGTGCTGCAACCGCCTTCTTCAAATCCCACCAGAGATTTTCTATGGGGTTCAAGTCAGGTGACTGTGATGGCCCTATAGAATATTTCAGGACTTCTTCTGCAACCAAGCCTTGATGGAATTTGAGGTATGCTTGTGATCATTATCCTGTTGGAAGGTCTAATGACAACCAAGGTTCAGTTTCCTCAAAGACATTTTCTCCTAGGCTTTCCTGATACTTCAATGAATCCATCTTGCCTTCCACACACTGCAGGTTTCCAGTGCCAGTGGATTCAAAGCATCCCCAGAGCATCACCGAGCCACCACCATGCTTGACTGTGGACTGAGTGTTCTTTCTTCATTCTTCTTTCTCCAGACAGACGCTGATCCATCTTGCCGAAAAGTTCTAGATTTGTTTCATCGCTCCACAGAACATAATCCCAAAACTTTTGTGGCATATTTATATGATTTTGAGCCGACTTTTCTTGTGCTGTTGGGTCAGTAGTTGTGTACATCTTGGAGTTCTGGCATGGAAACCTTCCACATTCAGTATGCACCTTACTGTGCTCACTGAAACCTCAGTGCTTGTTGCGACCAAGTCTTGCTGCAGATCTTTTACAGTCACTCGGGGGCTTTGCACAACCTGACTTCTCAGAAATCTGGTTGCAGCCATTGATAGCTTCCTTATTTTGCCCTGTCCAGGACAACTGTAATTGTAACTGTAATATATATAAGACATTCAGTATATAAGTCACTGTTAGAAGGTGTATGGGAATTATTGGATAATAACGATAACAATAAAAAAAATAAATTCCCAATGGGAAACAGCTGTGTACTGCATATTGTACAGAAAACACCTCTTTGTCCTGTCAGCATTCCAACAATGATTTTAGAGGGGATTTATACCACAGTGATGATGAATTTTTAAATCTGGTTGGACAAAATATGTTGATTAACTTTCTAAAATAACACAGCTCTGATAACAATTCAGGCTGTAATTCACATCACAGATTTATATAAATGTCTTCTCATAAGTTATTGTTTCTATAGAAACAGCTCATCCAGCAGGCAGACACCAAAACAATCGAAGAATAATAATCAAAAGATGAATAAACATGTACTTCTTTCTGTAAGTAGACACTTGTTTAACATTTATGGAAGTGTCAGCATTGACAGTATCAACATTAAACAGTTAGTAAACTTTCCAAAGGAAAGTGTTCAGAACAGAGGACTTTGCAATTTCCAGTTTGTTAGTAATAGGACAAACTGTGTGTTTTTTGTTGTTTTATTTGTCTTATTAATTTTAAGAGAGAGAGAAAAAGATAGACTAGTGAGGGAACAACTGTTTACTGCTGCTGTAATGTAATGTAAACAGGAACTATTTTGTCCCCATATTTGTCCTGCACTTCCTTTGTTCTCTCTTCCTCATAAGTAATGTTCACATTTTCAGAAACTCATTTTCAATTTGTACCATCAAATAAAGTGAACATTCAACTAAATCGATTTTTATATATAAAGTGAGAATTGCGTCATTCCAGGCATAAAGCTGAAACCACATAATCCTGCACTGGTTTCTATATGGGGGACAAAGGTCAAGGGAGTTAAGAGACAAAGAGAATTATAGTGTTTAATCACACACACACACACACACACACACACACACACACACACACACACACACACACACACTATAATCACTCAGTGACATGCAAGTCCCAATCTGTTTGAAAGGATGTCCTTGCAAGGGTCAAGTAAACAGCACACACACACTTACACTCTCTCTCAGACACACACATACAAATGTGTTTTCAGAAACACAAAAATACATTGTTTGTTTGTCTTACTGGTAGAAAGGCATATTCAACCTCTATCTTCTAAATCATTGGTGATTGGAAGGTCGACACAAGATGATTAAACAGTATTAGGAAAAAGCAGTGGGTTATAGATTAGTTGTTTGTGCAGAATGTAAATGGGGTTGTGTGTGTGGGGGAGATGCTCCAAATATGTTTGTTGCTAATTTACAGTGTTTGAGAGTAGCAATCTAAAAAAGTATGGACACTTATGGTCCTCAAAGAGCTTACAAAGCATGTATGGGATCTCACTGTTAAAAGTTATTGATCAGAAAAGGGGTACAGGGGTACACACAGTGAAGATCATCATCAACAAGTGGAGATAATGGGGCACCACAGGGACATTACCAATGAGCAGGACATCCCTCCAAAAATGACAAAATGACAAGAAGATAACTTGTCATTGGCGAATTAGCATCTTGAATGATGGGTTCATTATTATTCTTAATGAAAAACAACAACAACACAACAGTACAATGACAAACTTGCTTATATTAACAAAATGATTTTTATTAGTATAACGCGGTCGGCACGTTATGTAATCGGTGTGCAGCCAAAAACTGTGTAACACGGGTAACACAGACGATCGCAACAAGCCAATGTTTAACTTAAATTTTTTTTGGTTGCTATATCACATTAACTCTTTTTATTAGAGACCAAAAAAATTTAATTTCTGCCTGTTTTGGGATGCCCGTGTTCAGCACTGAATTTATTTGTCACACTCCATAGTAATGTTTAATGGCTCATAGGAAAGACACTCAGGGCTTTAAGAATTAGGTGTTTTTCAGAAGTATTTATTTTTTTACTTAGCCTTCTAGGTTTAAATTTTTATAATTTTATTTTGGCAGTATATAGTGTTTTACTATCAAAAATGCTTTAGTTTTTAGTCATGTACGTTTTATCTCTGCACCAATGTTATTGTGGAGAGGTGTCAATTATTTGCCCAGCAGGGGGCTCAGACCCCTCCCCTTTCCCATGGCCCTGCTCACCAACAGCTAAACACAGAGTCACGATACTCTACACACAGAAGCCCAACAGTGTCCTGACTAATCTTATAACAGACTTTTCAGCAATAAAAATTATTCATTTGTTTATACTGATTGAAAATATCAGATAAGTTGATTTCCATTCCACTGGTGGAATGGAAAGGCAATGCTCAGCTAGAAAAAGTTAGACATGAATCTGACATGAGTCATAGTGGAGTAGTAGTGAAACGAGCCGTAAGTTATTTAACTTATAGAAGTTATTTTCTAGTTAATGTTATGTTAATGTTAACTTCTTATGTCTAAGAGTGCCTGCAGCCTTCTGATGAATATTATTATTTGGAAAGACCTAATAAAGAGCTAATGAATAGATATTCAATTCAACTACTAGGAAAATATTAAATTAAATAATTAAGTGACAAAAATATTAAATATTATTATGCCTTAATTAAGTATAATTTTCCTGTCTGTAGCAGTGCACAAATTTATCTTTGACACATGGAATACAGATAATGAACAGACATACAAACACTGGATATCATTGAAATCTATTTTTTTCTTCATGTCTTTTTTTCATCCCATGAGCAATCTGGCTGCCCATTCCTACATGCATGAAAGTGGAAACTGCTCCAGAGATTTTTCATTTTAGTTTATTTTTTAGTCCCAATGCACACCTCTAACTTGCACATCACCACTGTGCTGCTCTTTCCACTGAAAAGTGCAAGATGTAGCTCGTCTTTTTCATATTTTCCCCACACTTTAAGTCAACATATGGCATAACAAATACTCAAATAGTTAAGACTGTATTTAAATACCTGCACACATCTCTACTATAAACGTGAGGTTGATTGTCAAGGAGTTTGTCAGTATAATTAAATCATTCAATTACATTTCTCAGTCAGAGGTATTGCTGTGTGGACTGACAAGTGCACTGACAAATAAGTAATAGAAACTTTTTTTCAGATAATGGACAGAAATGGAGTTCAACTGAAGAACAAGCCTTAAACATACTGAATTTCATCAGAAAAAGACAACTCAGTGTATAGACATGATCTCCCTAATTACTTTCCCCAGAAGTATGGCATACACTATGCAAACACAAAATTATGGAAGCACAAAATGTTGTGTGGTTAAGCTCATTTACTTTTTTCCCATCCACATTCATGGTGTCTTTGTGTTCAGGCTAACACTTCAATCCAACTGATGAAAACACTTTTGCATTCCATTTGTTATAATGGCAACATGATTGTAGAGTCTTAATGACTGTGAGAAACCGATGCAGCCAGCAAAAATACTGGTGTATAAACATTATGTAATACTTGTCACAGACCAAGTGCACACTAGGAATGCTGATGATGCCTTAGCTCTTGTTGGGCTGCTGTATGTCAACCCATGCATGGTAGTTAAGCAGAGCAGAGGCTACTTTGCTGAACTGTGTATAATACACATCATTAATTCTCATATGGCACAATCGGGGTGGGGGTTCCTAATGTGTGTCAGTTTAGATGCTGCAGACTCAATCATTCAGCCTAAACCACTCCATTCATGACATCATGGTTGGCAAGTCATTAGTGCCCTATGGATGAAACTAAAGCAGTTTCTGTAAATATATGATATGCTCTGGGGGAATGACAAATCCAAATATCTGATGGCATGACCTGTCGTAGAGCTTGCTTGCTTGCTTACTCAAATAAACAATTGCCATTTACTTACCTACAAAGTTTGGTCTGAAAAATGTTATACCATTGCTGAGATATACCCTCACTTTCTGTTTTGTGACTTTACCAAAATGGATAAACCATTCCATCCAATAAAAAGAAAATCCAATATGGTGTAAATTCATGTAATGCTTTCTGTTGAACTTGGATGATAAACGTGAAATTGTGCTTCTACAACAATGCTTTACAGCGTTATTATTGTAAATGTATGTCCAACTTTGTGCCCTGCGAAGGGTTGGAACCCCATCCAGGGTGTCCCCCTGCCTTGTGTCTTGAATGCCCTGCAATAGGCTCCAGATTTCCTGCGACCTTGTGTAGGGTAAGTGGTACAGAAAATGGATGAATGGATTTTTGGATGGATTGATGTGCCAAGGTTCATAAAAAAAGTCTTCTATAAACAGCCATTGACATCCATGTGGACGTATAATAATAATAATAATAATAATAATAATAATAATAACAACAACAACAACAACAACAACAACAATAATGAGCAGAAGAAGAGGAGGAAAGCACCCAATACTAAAACCATCTGTGCTTGACCACCTAATAATAACAATAATAATAATAATAATAATAATAATAATAATAAAGAATAGATAAATAATAGAGGCACCAAAGCCCAAACATGCATGGTGTGTTCCCAATCTTCCTTCAATAAACACACCAGCAAGGCAGTAAGAAGTACCACAACATAGATACAAATCATGATCAAACACACATACTTTTGTACATTGTTACGACAAATACAAAATTGTGGTGTTAATAATGCAGTAAGTACTATATATAGTTCTCTAACTTTTTCCACACCAACAGCAAAGATTTCTTTAAAAATAAATAAATAAAAATAATTATAAAATAAAATGCACTTTGGCTGTTTTTCATGGTTGTCACTCAGTCGACAAATCTCTGTCGAGAAAGTCTCACTGATGAAATTAATCAAATAATCTGACAGATTTGCATTTCATACAGTGTTGTTTATTTCAAGCATACACTGCAGCTTCAAAGAAATGAGAGAGGTGTCTTAATCAAAGGACAGTTGGATGCTGAATTTTACCATATGGTCTTTCTGCATATTAAATTGAACAATAAAGTAAAATCATTACTTTCAGAATCTAACTGATTGTGCTGGCAGCCACAGCCCAATTACCGTCTGTTTGTGATTGAAATTGTGTAGGAGGGCTGAGAAAACAAACGGCTCAACAAATGCACAGCCAAGGCTTCGTGCCCTTCTGTTCCTTTATCAACATTGATCTCTGTTTGTTCCCTCTTTCCCTCTCTATTTATGTCTATTTTTTTATGTCTACCTGTCAAGGTTTAACCTGTGTTCCTGAGCATGACTCTTCATATAGGACTGCTTAAGAAATCAATAACTAAACAGCAATATTAATGAAGACAGTGATATAATGAAACAGGGAAAGTCAACAATATGCTGTTAGCAAAATTACTTCAATATCTTGCTTTCTTGAAACTAAGGTTTTATTTTCCACCTCCAGAATCATCTGGATACCTTCTTGCATTCACTTATGTTGAGACCTTCAACAAATACTCACAAATAAAGTGACCATATGACAGATGGTTGGTCATACACTCATCTTTACATTTCTTTTCACCACATTCACATGTTGGAGCTTATGTACACCTTGGAGTTATTTGTAAAACAGCTTGTGACTAGCTGGGTTCCCCCTACATCCCCCATTCACCCATATTAGTGTCTCTTTCAGTGATTTCACAGTCCTGTAGGCCTGTGTCTCCTGACTTGCAAGTGCACTTAACACAGTTGAGTAGTCTGCCTCAATATAAAGCCACTGTCCACTATTGAACTTAGCCGCACTGCTATGCTCCCTTGATGCCTCCTCTCTGCCTACAAGCATGCCTGGTACATACCGTGACATAAAACTGTATAAGGAGCATTTTCTCTTTATGAGCATTATTAGAGGCATGTAGTCAGTGAAGTCTGTGTTGCTGCTAACTGGTCATTACTGTTTGCCTTGACTTGGTTCTACAACATCGCCCCTCCCAGTCTCATGAGTGCTCAGGTCATCAAATATCTCTTCTGGGTCTGTTCCTCATGACATTTTGGTACAAGTTAACTCAATGCTTCTCACCACGCCTAACTGCATCTTACTGTGGTTCTAGCAAGACCAGATAACAGCACATTCCATGTCATGTCATTCGGAACAGACCCGGGTAGAAACTCAGGAATGAGATCTATATATATATATCAAATACTACATCACACAATCCCTGTGTGACCTTGCCGTAGGTCTCGGCAAGCATATCCAGGCGATTTTCACCTCCCCGGGCACCTAGCACAGCTAAAAAGAGCAGCCAAGGATCTATCCAGGGAGACTGTCATGCATTGTGACCTTTCACTCTTTTTGAATACTGAGACTGAAAAGCAGATCAGCACCATACAGCACATACATTTTCATTGACATGAAAAAACATGCAGAAAAAAAGTCTAAATATTTTATATAAACATAATTTTATCTGCATGCAATGCTTGCCTTATATAGACAAACAATGCAGGAGCTATCAGCTGTCACCCAACACATGACCAGATATTACATGGCTTGTGTGCACTATCAGATGTCTGCACGTTACAAATACAGTGATGGCGTGATTTAGACCATCTGTTGGCTGCGGTTTTTAATGTTTCCTGTGATGAATCGAAAGTGGACACCCACTCAGCACATATGCTGCCCTGCTTTCAGCTAAATGGGTATGTTTTCAGAATATTCAGTAAGGTATCTGACATGTTCTAAACGTAGTAAAGTAATAAAATGAAGTAATAAAAGTTTGCTCCTGATACCCCTAGAACAGGGGTGGGCAATCTTATCCGTGAAGGGCTGGTGTGGGTGCAGGTTTTCATTCCAACCAAGCAGGAGGCACACCTGATTCCACCTGTTTAATCAGTTTATCTTGGCTTTCAATAGATTCGGGTGTGGCTTCTACTTGGTTGGAATGAAAACCTGCACCTACACCGGCCCTTCCTGAATAAGATTGCCCACCCTTGCCCTAGAATGTATCTTCCCAACCTTCCCAGTAAAACATAACTAACATTTTAGAAACATCTCTTTTAGTGCTATAAATATTGTAGGAACAGACCTGTCAGAAAACCTCCTGTATATACAATACTGTGCAGAAGTTTTAGGCACCCTATTTTGTTTGTACAAACTTTGTTATAGGTTTATTTTATTTTATGACTTCTACATTATCGAGTCAGTTCAAACATTTTAGATTCCCAAACATTAGTTTTCCAGCACATAATTAAATATTACAGAAAAATGTTTGTATGCCATTAAAGAAAGCAACATATTATGTAAGAGACCACTTTTCAGAAAAAAATACAATGAAGGCTGCTAGATTTTGCTGCAAAAATAAGACGCGAGAGCAACAGTTAAAGTCTCCAGAAGAACTGTGGCTGGTTCTTCTTTTATTGAGCAAGATGCTCATTAAAACTTACAGCTCATTTCCTTATAAAAATGCACAAATTGTACCAGAGACTAATATTCTTGTTTTATTTTTAGTCACACCAAACACCAAATATTGAATTTGTTTAATTTACTACTGTTTATTGCTCTTTAAAATTTTTGTTTTGTTTTGTTTTTATGTTGAAACATTTCATTACTTTAAAAGCATCTTTGCTCTACAGCATTTCTTTGCATGTGCCTAAAAATTTTGTCCAGTACTGTAAGTTCAGAAAATATTTTGCCAATCTATACTGTTTGCTGGGTGCCTCTACTGTTTATTTAAGATCATGATTGCTTTTAAAGGCTCGAACTTCAGTGTTTAGAGCAGAAGTTTTTAGATTCAGCCTGAAAGCTCACTGCAAAGTTACAAACTACCTATATGATACAGTCTCCTCTGAAAATACTGGAACAGCAAGGCCCATTCATTTGTTATAGACTGAATACATTTGGGTTTGAGATCAGAAGATAAATATGAGAATTTCAGCTTTTATTTCCTGGTATTTGTATGTAGGTGTGTTAAACAGCATAAATCATAGCACATTTTATATTAGACCACCCAATTTGTAGACGAGCAAAATATTGGAAAATGTGACTTATAAGTGTGTACTGTTAGATTAATTTTTCAAACAATAAATAGCTCTGAACATCTACTCTTGGTTTTAGCCTTCAGTTTCCCATGTGAAGACTGCGTTTGTAGTAAAAAAAAAAAAAAAAAAAAAAAAAAAGATAAACCAGCATGAAGATCAGAGAGCTGTCTATGGGAGAAAAGCAAGCCATCTTTTAGCGCTGAGAAAGGAAAATGAATCCGAGACACTGCACATGCATAGGCAATACGACATGTTGGAATGTCCTTGAAAAAAAAAAGAAAGAAATGAAAAGCCAATGAAAGCAACAGCTGATAACAGAAAGACAGTTAAGAAAAACCCTAAAACAACAGTCATTGACACCACCAACAACCTCCATAGGGCGGAGGTCAAGGTATAACTTATACTCTACCATTCTAAGAAGACTTTGAGAGGAAAATATATAGAGAAAAACATACAAGCTCATCTGTGAAACATGGTGGAGGTAGCAACATTGCTTGGGCTTGCATAGCTGCTTCTGGAATAGACCACAAATATTTACTGATGATGTAACTCATAATGGTAGCAGCAGAATTTATTCAGAGGTTTACAGGAATATGTTGTTTGGCTATTTGCATAGAAATGCATCTAATTTAATTGGGAGGAACTTTATCAAGCAGCAAAACAATGGCCCAAAATACACTGCCTAAAGAACAAAGGGCTTCATCAGGGGAAGAAAGTGGAGGGTTTTAGACTCCAAGTCAATCACTAGACCTTAATCCAATTGAGCAGCAATTTCACCTCCTGGAGAGGAGACAAAAGGGAGAAACCCCCCAAACAACAACAACAACAACAACAACAACTGAAAGAATTCAAACAGTGACATTTTTCACCAAACAGAAATGACAAATTTGTAACCTCTGTAACCTTATGTCATAAACCCATGCCAGAACAGTCCTCGCAGGAAATGAAAATTATAAAACCCAAACTGTCCGGCTTAAAAACAAACTGTTTGCTCTTTTCCAGCAGTTGTCATGCTCTGAAGTGGCGCTTGGTGACCATGCCCATTTCCACTGGGGCATGCTACTCATTTATGAAATTGATTAATTGTCTAATGGGGGGAGGGGCGATTTAGTGACATTAACTGTGGAAAGGTTGCTAATGACTGATGGGCTAGTCTGAATTTTCAGAAACTGCTGATCTTCTTGAATTTTCACACAAAACAGTCTAGCTGTAATCTACAGTTTATATAGAAACATCTATTGAGCAGCAGTTCTGTGGGCAGAAATGGCTGGTTGTTGAGAAAGTTTGGAAGAGAATGGTCAGACTACTTCGAGCTTTTATCCAAAGTGACTTACAAATAAGCAAAGCGATATATCAAGCAGAGAACAATACAAGTAGTGCTACTATACAAGATCCATTAATTGAGTTCCAGAGGAAGCAAAATGTGCACAGAGTAGAGGTGTTTTTTTTTTTTTTCATGAGTTGGTTAGGTGTTCACGGAAGAGGTGGGTCTTTAGCTGTTTTTTGAAGATGGTCAGAGATTCTGTAGTCCGGATTGAGATTGGAAGTGCATTCCACCACTGAGGAACAGTTAGCGTGAAGGTTCTTGAAAGGGACCTTGCGCCACGCTGAGTAGGAACTACTAAACGTTGGTCGCTAATCGATCGCAGATTGCGAGAGGAAACGTAGGACTTCAGGAGAGAGTTGAGGTAGGAGGGTGCTGTTCCTAAAGTATATTGAAGTAAAATATGCTTGAAGTATTTTTTCTTGACTGTGTGTGTGTGTGTGTGTGTCGTGTGTGTGTGTGTGTGTGTGTGTGTGTGTGTGTGTGTGTGTGTGTGTGTGTGTGGACTATAAATACTATAAAGGGCAGGGAAAAATAAGCTAATTTTAGGCCTCAGAGACAATTTTAGTCTACAATTTAACCCTTTGTCAAAGAGTAATGGTAGCCATGTTCATCGAAGACATATATGAATCAGAAGCTGTATTATATGATATTGTATTTTATTTGAGTGGATGCCCTGAAATCATATCAAGTACCTATTTTCCTGCTTTAGGAAAGGAAATTGTTGATAGAGTCACATGCACATACTGTGATGACATGACATGATTTTTTAAGGTATCATTTCTTTTTGATATTTTACAATAAAGATCAAAACTTCATCCCAAATTCAATACAGTGCTTGGTATGCCCTCTGTTGGTAGTTTGGCATATTTTTGTGCATAATTTCCAAAGCCTTCTTGCAAAATATTAAGTACATCTAAAGATTGGTGCAATTAGTTTTACTAGCATGCCTACATGTATTATGATTTCCAAACCAGCAGACTACTAAAAGATTTAGAAAACCAGTGCAATGCGAATGAATATCACAGATCTTTGTATGAAGTCAAAAGCCTAAGTGTTTTACCACTTGGTCACACTGACACTGAAGTATTTCTGGATTGTATGGTCAAAGCTTATCCGTTTATGAAACACATTTGATTATTTTAAGAATGGTCTTGTTTTTAGTTGCCTCAAACAAAACTGATAGATTATTCAATGCTGTCAAATCTGTAATTTTCTATAGCAGCAATGATAAAATACAAACTGGAATATGAAGAGAAAATCCAACTAAGAAGAGCACACTGTTTTGCAAATGAAAAATAAAATGAATAGCACTAGACCATTAGCTTTATAATTTCCATAATTCGTCTTTAGGGATCTGTCAGATGAGGGCACACGACATGACTATTGTGATGTTTAAACACCCACAGAAAGCAGCAGGGAAAACAAAGATCAGACTACCTTGTATGATTCCCAAAACATCTGTGCTGAAGCGTATTTAATGAGAAATGATACTTTAAAGGTCAGCTCCCTTGCCACCATGCTCTGGTGAACCAGATTACCAACTATGCCCTGTTCCACTCTAGCAATTACCATTTCCTTTTTATTTTTTTTTATATACTTGCATATTTACTTGCAACTGATGCAAACTTTTCTTCAAGTTTATTTAACTAAAAAGTGTCTGTAATCTGATTTTTGCACATACTGTAACATGTAAACATGTGAACACTATGCTTTTCTGTCTTTTTTTAAACAAAAGTGTCTCCCAATTGGGTATCAACTGTAATATATATAAAAATAAATGCCTAACATAGTGCACTTAAAAAGAAATGAAGGAGGCTTATGTGTACAGCAGTAGATTTCAGGATAAGTGTAATTTGTTGCACTTCATGAGACACTTCACAGGGACCTATTTTAAGCACTTCCCATACGCTTATTAAATTTTAGACCTGAACCACACAAATTCTGTGACCACTGACATTGTAATCATACATTCCCTCTCGCAATCTGCGATTGACTAGCGACCGACGTTTAGTAGTTCCCACTCAGCGTGGCGTAAGGTCCCTTTCCAGAACCTTCACGCATACCGTTCCCCAGTGGTGGAATGCTCTTCCGATCTCAATCCGGACTGCAGAATCTCTCACTATCTTCAAAAACAGCTAAAGACCCACCTTTTCCGTGAACACCTAACCAACTCCTAGAGGAAAAAAAATAAATAAATAAAAAAATAAAAATAAAATTAAAAAACCCACACACAATGCACTTACACCTCTACTCTGTGCACTTTGCTTCCTCTGGTATTCAATTAATGGATCTTGTATAGTAGCACTACTTGTATTGTTCCCTGCTTGATATATCGCTTTGCTTATTTGTAACTCGCTTTGGATAAAAGCATCTGCCAAGTGAATAAATGTAAATGTAAATGTAAATGTAATCAGATTCCTAAATGAGACTTGCAAACAGGACCAAAAGGCACAATCAGAAAAGAAACTTTCGTTCCAATACTGTTCCCAAAGCATCATTAGCGACTTAGTCATTAGTGAGTAACATGTTGACTCTGGTTTTTTTTTTGGTCATTTTATCAGGTCCTGAAATAAACTGACTTGCATTTCTAAATATTTCCCTCTCTAGGTTTTTGCTGTGTTTGAGTTTGCTTGTCTCTGGAGTCCCCGTTGTGAGACTGCCAGATCCCAAATGATAAACACGTAAACAAACAGCACAACCAATCGGCCTGAAAGAGTGAGCGCGAGCTGCTGCCTCTGACTGATTTCACACAGGAGAACCGTGTCAGCCAACGCTAATGCTACTCTAATTCCACCACAAAGCTTCATCCTCTGCTAATAAGCTTGAAATTATGAAAAGTCGGACCCCACTGGGATGTGCATGTATATCCAGAACAGTAGGATGTGACTCTGTATCTCTGAACATTAAAAATCAAGAGGTCCAAAACAAGCATTTAAAATCAGAAAAAATTACTTCTTTTTTCTTCCTGCTGAAAACAGAAAAAAAAGACTTATTTTCTCTTCCTGCTCAAAACAGAACATCAGCATAGACTGGCATAGGAAGTGGAATAATAAAGGTACCATGCTGTCAATAAGGAGGATAGATGGAAGCCAAAGCTAATGCAAAATGCAACCTCTGAATGATTAACTATGGATAATGGACTTGAAATGAGAAGTCTGGTGCTGAACTGGAACTGTAAGTGTAGGAGTTCAAGCTTTGTTTAGTGTCACTTAGAAGAAAGATGGAGATGATCAATCCTGTTTTTAAGATGCTCTGGTCAGCTTTCCCTAACCACTTCTGTGAGTGCCAGTCCTAATACACCTATACACAACTCATCACTGTATCAACGAGGTGAAGAATTGTGGAATGTATACGTTTTTTTTTTTTTAAAGATAACAAGGTGATGCGATTTCCTGCTCAATTTAACATAACACTAAGTAAAGCTCTCATCCCAATTAAATAAGTCTTTCCACGCTTCCCAAAAGCCACAACAGAAACACATTTACCAGCATTGTCAGTTATAGTCACATTAGTCAGTCATGTGTGTCTGTGAGCTCATGTATGTATATGTAAGAGTGCTTTCTTCCTAGCTTGCTTAGCTGCCTTGTGCCTTGCATGAGAAGCAGTTTGAAAAGATGAGGTGCTGGCTCTATATAGAAGAAGCACACATTAAACTTGCTCCTTGCTTGGTAACTATTGTGTGATACAGGAGTGCTAAGTAGTGGGTGGAAATTGGCAAATAATCAAGTAGGGATAGCTTAAAAACAAAAAAGCCATTTAACTAGCATGACCTTGAATTCACATGATTTCCCATACATGCCATACAAAAAAATAGGTATAAGAACATAAACTGTGCGATGCGCCTCATAGCTCAGGTCAGCATGTAGCATGTCTAAGCTTCAGATGCTCCACATGGTTTACAGAGCATCTGATATCTTTTGTGCTCTTAACTGGCTAAAAGCTTGGCCATTTTAACACTGTGACACAATATGCCTTTCAGAGCAACATAAACTAGCAAAGGAATTCTGCCTGCCTAAACAACATCTAGCTACATAAAAGCATCACTCAAAAGTATTATTTTTCTCTGATTTTGACTTGGCAAATAGACTAACACGTGAACAAGCACCAAAAAAGAAAAATTTGGATTTCCCTTTTCTCTAAATCTATATTGGCTAATGTGCTAATAAAATTAGCATTATTTTACAAGTAGCGTATGTACTTTAAATATCTTATCATTTTAACATTTTAACATCAAATTTAGAGCAGTCTAACCATGTGAAGCATCTGCAGACATTATTTCATAATGCTTCTGCAAATATCATGCATGCAATTATCCCACCTCTGCATAATGTCTACCTCACCCTGCACTGAGGCAGCCAATGAGCTCAATAGTAGTGGAGAAAAGAACAGGGAGGAAATCTCTACAGAAATTTTGTTTTTGTTTTTTGCATGTAACTATGCAATAGTAAAAAAATAGTAAAAACAAAGCTGTTCCTGATCTTTATTAGATCAATTGAAATTTAATAGAAGTTTAATCACTGACTTAGTTGCTTTCCTGACACTGCTTTTGACGTGACTCATCCTTAAAAATATACACACATATATATATATATATATATATATATATATATATATATATATATATATATATATATATATATATATATATATATATATATATATATATATATATATATATATATATATTTATTTATTTATTTTTTTTTTAAACATAAAGCCACTGAATAAAGAATGCCTAGAATAAAGATTTTCTTCCTGAAAATCAAAAAGCTTAGATTCCACTTTTTTCTACTTGTACTGCTGTAAGTGAACGTCTTACATGATCTTCATTACAGTAAGTAACCAAATACAAGCCTGAAAATGACTTCATTAAGCAGCTGCAATGAACAATGGCCAGTGTTAAAAATCACACATAGCAATTATGCAGAATTATGCATTATTTCTGAAACATCCATTTGTCTTTATTATTGTCAATATTTCTGGTGTTTCAGTGCTTATTATTTTCATTATCGCAAGGAAGAGTCAGATGCTTCATTATGATGTAATTTCATTAAGCTACTAGCAACAGTATTTAACAAGCTATTTAGCATACTATCCAGCTAGTTAGGTGATATGGCTGTAGAAAGCTTAAAGAAAATAGACAATTCACTGTCCAATGTCAGTACAATCCATTGTCAGTAACAATGGGCCTTATTTAAAAACCACTGTGTAATGTAGTGCGTAAATGTTCTGTAAGCCAAAGAGAACAAAATACAAATAAAAAGATTAAGTAGGACTGATTTTCTTTGGGCTCACATGTACATTTATAAATACCAAGAACTCCAGAACTATATGGTGATTGATACAGGGTTCAGGGTGTGGTGCAGTGCAGTTTATGGCCCGCTTGTCCTTGAAAGGATGATATAGCTATAAGGAAACCAAGAGCGGGTGTGTGGCGGATGAGGAAATGCACACTTGCCGCTAAACAGCTCAGAACAAAAAATGAGCACTTTTGCAAGAGCAAACCAAGAAGCTTTGGAATGCCGCTCCGTAGAGCTAGCCACAAAACCACTGAGCTGATTATGGGAGCAGGGCACATGAGGGTAGTGGTTCTTGTGTGGTACGATGAGTAGTAAGAAATATCTGCGCTTTCAGAGATCAGAGTAGTGTGGAGTTGCTTTGTTATGTGGCATAGATCTACAGTATTTCCACACACAAATTGAGGCTTTCGGAGGGCTTATAAAGAGGCGTGGCCAGGTGCAGCACATTTAGGCTGACTATCTGCACAAGGGCGTCGCCCAGCAACCAGTGCCTGAAATGCATGTACAGGTGGCCGCAGATTTGCCTGAGAAGCACTTACAGAGAGATTGTTCACGGAACCCAATAAAATGTAAATCTTACAGAGAGCTAAAAATTACAACATGACAACTAAACAGTGAAAGGAGGCCTCCTAACGACGTCCTCCAATAATACAGCTCAGCCAATGCAGTGCATCAACTACTATAGGCAAAGTCTCCCTACTTTCTTTTAATATGAAACACGGCACTGTAGTTTCCGGTTGGTGGGTGTTGGGGGAGGGGAGGGTTGGGGGGTGACTGAATAACCAGTTCTATTTGAGACTGCTTTGTTGTCGGATATCTGAACATTCTGAAGTGACATGAAACTTTGATGAAATCGACACATCCAGTGTGAACATCTTAGATTCCACTTTTTTCTACTTGTACTGCTGTAAGTGAACGTCTTTAATGGATATGCATTACATGTCATCAGATTCAAGCTGAAAAAATGTTTCCTTGCCTGCATTACAATGGCATGTTAAAATCTCACAATAAATTATGTGTACAAGTTTTAATCAGTTATAGTGCACATTCATGTGGACTGTTATTATACCCTGTGTAAACTGTTTTAATGAAACAATAAATGCTTGTGGATGATAGATAGCTAGATTAGACAGATGGATGGATGGATCAAGAGATAGAAAGATAAGATAAGCAGAGGGAAATTGTGTAATTTTTAATAGTTAATTTCATAATTGTTTAATGTATTTTTTTTTTACATTTTATTTTTAATTAAAGATATTTTTAATAAAAAAAATTAATAGCATACATCTGCAAAGCCCCCTAAAGCCCCCCCCCCAACTAAATCTACACCCATGAAATCAACTTTTCATTTGATCTTCATTTGATTTGTGAATACAGTAGAAATAACTAAGCTATTTAAACTAGACAGTAAAACTCATATATTTGCAATAATTATGAAATTTGAGATATATTAATCAAGATTAACATTAGTGAGTCTCCTTATATGTTCATTTACACTGGCTCAGGAGCTGTCATTGGATTTAAACTAAAGTATATGAACTAATATGATTTTCATGACAACCATATTTTTTGTGTAAATGTTGCTCTGATTAATTTACAAATAAATTTGCTCATATCCAGCTTGTTAAATCAGGCCCATTGTGTTCCCTGTCGTATTTCATTGTGCTCCAAAAAGAGCATGTTATACTCCCAGACTAGATTGTGGGTCCAAATTTACATTCTTCACTCTTGTATCTACAAGCCTTTTTACTACTAGTGTCAATATATTTGCTGAATCATTTATAATAGTTTCTAAATAATATGAATAAGATACATAACTGAATAAGGCTGGACTTACTATAAATAATTAAACTCTAGTACATCAGCATTACTAAATTGTTGGCTGCCACAGTTGCTGTTGTAGGAATACGAGCTCAAGGTCTTTTTCATTCGATCAATGGTATCAGCAAGCAGCAAACCTCAGTGTGTTGTATAATGTGTAAGCAGGAAGGATTTTCAGGTTAGATTACATGTAACATCAGTAGGAGACTTTTCCAGCAGCTGATACTGTATTTTTTCGTACACGCTCACATTAGGATTACAGAACGTGAGTGCATGTAATGTATTGCAAATACTGAATATCTTATGTCTTCCCAGTGTTCGATGGAGGCGACAGGGTTTGATCTTGTGCCCACATGCACGCCTCCAGCTCAACTGGCGCTTTATCAAGGACAAAAGTCAAGCAGCCCGTCACTGATGTTGAGGAAGAGAGGGTAGGGAGGGATGAGGGGGGTGCTGCTGTAGCTAGCAGAAATATGCAGCACACAGCCATCTATTCAGAGTGAGCAAGAGACTGTAATCGTAGCCAGTGCCTTTTAAGTGCTTCTTATTTGTCTTGGAATGACAGCCACAACAGCTCCTAAGCCAATCTGTGCACTGTAGCATACCAAATCAGAGTCATGGGTGCACAAACATCCTGGATAACACTAAAGGGTTCTGGTGACTGTACTCTGTGTTCAGAGGTGATATAATCTGCACACAGTGTTAAAAATGGCCATGGCTTTGAATTTCAGTCCTGAGCTTCGGCTAGCCAAACAACAGCAGAGACACCAACATCGGTGCCATATGATGATGTATCGTTATTGGGAAAAACACGAGCTGAATAATACACGGCTGAAAGACTTATTGATCATGAATGAGAAAATTCCAGTGATTAATAAACAGTGAAAAAGTTCATTATGATGAGAGCGTGCCTGGACATTAATTGGATTTATGGATTAATGGAGGCCAAACTACATTACTATTCAATAAATGTGATCTATCTCACACATAGTTTTTGAAAGGTGAAAGAAGAAAAACACTTCCTACATTAGATTTGAGATTGGATCCTCATCAAGTTATGACCCAGCCAAAACATGACTAATACCACAGATCTGGCACTTAACGCAGCTTAAGAAATGTTAATTGGATTATTCCTCTATAAATAGGTCACCTTACACACCATGACTCACTGATCTGCTGTCAGTCCTGCACACATGTGCACACTCTTCCACAACCAACAGTGCATTTGACCTTCATACATGTATTAAAAATGATCTTATCACACTGTGCCACGTTAACACCAGAATTGGCATCACACTTTACTTCCCAGAACATGGTGTGGCCCACAAATATGGCCGCTGCAAACTATAAGACCCGACAACCACAAACTCTCGCTGTGTCCCAATTGGCATACGATCCGTCCTAAATAGTTTCCGAGATTAGAATTAGTGTGTCCTAAATCATAGTATGGAGAAATGAGTATCCCAAAGGTTTGCTTCACAGAATTCAACCTGAAAACATGGCGGATGAGTGTAAAGTTGGTGATGTGGTCTTCAGTATTTAAGAGTAAGAACTTAAATGTTAAGCGCTAAATATGAATCTAAATAAAACATAAAGCTGCAAGCAGGTCATGGCACCATGAGCAGTAAATCATAAAAATAAATAAATAAATAAAAGCTACTTCTCAGAATTGTTGTCCAGTATGTGGCACTGTTCTGAAACTGCTCAGGCAGCATCTCGGCATGATGATTATCATGCAGGAAATCATTCAAGAGTTATAAGCCCAAAAAAAAGCCATTTTGGTTATCTCCTGACCAGTATGAGGCAGTACACCAAAATGCAGCAGGTAATCTCAGGGCCTAATGCTGATGACCGGTACCATAACTTTCTTGCAAGCGGTTCTATGGGCTGCCATGGACTGAAGAGTGGAATAATAATAATAATAAGAAGAAGAAGAAGAAGAAGAAGAGGAAGAAGAAGAAGAAGAAAAAGAAGTAGAAGATGAAGAAAACTAACAAAAATAATAGGGGTCTTTGCCCCTTCAGGGCTTAACCCCCAAATAAATCACGGGAACGGTAAATTAAATTATATACAGTAGTATACATAATATGCGGAATAATGAATGAAGAAACGCTGAAATGTAACAAAGAATCTGAATGGTGAAAGTGTGTGTAACTAGGCAACAACACTTTCTTCCATTACATGATGTGTCACTATGTCCAGTACTTACATATGCTTTTGCTAAACACTCAAATGTATATACTTTTTCTTCACAAAAAGAGTACATTTAGTGCATAGTACAAGTAGGTGAATTGTTGTTTGAGGTGTTTGAGTCTTTTTTAAAGGTTTTTTTTCCCCAAATCTTCTTTTATGTCATGTCTTCCCTTATGTGGTTTTGTCCTTCAATATTTTCTAAGGTTTTATTCTTTAATTGATTTATTTCATGTCTATTGTGTTTTATTTCTATGGTGTTTGCTTTAAATGTGGAGGCAGGTGGTTGTAAGTGTGAGTAAAAATCTTTATTAACAATTCAAATCAACAAGCAGAAGGTCTTCAAATCAAATGATCAGGCGAACAGAACAATAAAAGCAAAAATGAGGCAAAAACAGAAAGGAAGCAAAAGGGTCAAAACCAGGAAGACAAAAAAAATTATAGTGAAAGTTATCTTTAATTACACTGACTGATTATTAGGAAATCGAAAGCAGGTGAGTTAGAGAATTGTAAAGTTCAAACTAAATCTCTGGCTGACACTTTTGTCTTTAAATGCCGTATTGATTACTTAACTTGAACCATAACTATAAGCCAACTGGCTAGTGAACTTTTATCATAACCCTGAATTGTGCTATGTGCCTAGGAGTGCATGACTTGTTCCTCTCTGTTAGTGGAGTAAATATACACATCACTAGCAAGTCAAATCAAAAGGCAACATGGTGGAATCATTTTATCTGAAATATCTCAAATGTCAATTATCGATTTTAAAAAAATACATGATTTCCATAATCATTGTTATTCTTATAATGACTATTGCCCAGTTCTAGTCTAATGACATTTCTAAACCATCAGTCACATAAAAGTGAAAAATATGCAATGCCATGAATTACAGCACAAGCTTCCCATGAATTTTTTTATTACACAAGCAATACTTGGTGAAGAATGGATCACATTTTAATCATGAAATATGTAAGGCCTTGGGAGTGCCTTTACAGAATACTGACTCACTTTGGTCCACTTTCCTGACTCTTCACCTTGTGCTCTTCCTCATACTGATTTTCGTTTTGCAGTTTTATAGACTCAGATTAAAGTCCATGACAAACAGATTCACTATGCAGAATCCCTGCTGGCTGTGTAATATAGAGCAAGACAGGGCTTAATCTGTGTCTGGGAAACTGGCCCAAAATAACAAACGCCTCTTTGCACCAGAACTTCAGTACAGTAACACAGACTGGTCTTTCGTCTTGTGTGGTGTATTGCATTGAGTGTTGCACAAGTGGCATCATAGCAGATTAAACAGCATTCGTTTCTCTGCCACAGAGCCATGTAGAAGCTAAAGTGAGATTTATTGTACTGTTTAAAAAAATGTGTGTGGCTTGAGCTGCTACTCAGGCTAATGTTCATTAATGCTAAAACCTGGAGAGGCTATTCAGCACAATAAATGCAACATTATTTTTCAACAAGCCCTTCATTTGTAGCAATAACACAAGACAAAGCTGATACGGTTTCTGCTTCAATAATGCAGATAACCGTGTGCTCATGTTGGGGTTTGCTGAATTCAATTTAATGGTTATAATGCCAACCAGATGGATCATAACAGAACGTTTCATTTTTATACCATATCTGGCAGCAAGGATATAAAAGCACCTGTGCAAATGTGATGTTTAATGGTAGATGGCCATCAAAACTAAATACGTAAATAAATAAATCATTACACCATGTGCTGGAAGAGTTCGAATAATGCCAAATGAATTTACGGAAAACATTTTGAAACACAACAATCCCAGAATATCAGGGCTAATTATACCTTTAGCATCATATGTCATATCACCCTGCAGCTCTTGCCTGGTTTCCTATTGAAGCTAAGCAGGGTTAAGCCTGTCCAGTACCTGGATGGGAGACCTCCTGGGGGGAAAACTAAGGGTTGTTGCTGGAAGTGGTATTTGGGACGCCAGTAGGGGATGCTCGGCATGTGGTCTGTGTGGGTCCTGACTTTCTGTGGTTAACTTCTTATAAAAGAGTAGGGGTATAACCCTGGTGTCCTGGTAAAATTGACCCTTCTCTATCATAGCCCCATAATAATCTCTATCCCTGAATTGGCTACATCACTTTCCTGTCCACTCCACTCCACCACTAGCTGTTGTGTGGTGGGTGTTCTGGCAAAATATGGCTGCCGTCGCATGGGTCAGGTCCAGCTTTATATAAATCTAAGGAATAATAGTAATTTAGGGTTGACATATGAACATGTTGAAATGTTTTGTTTATAAAAAGTGTCTCAAATGATTAAATGAAAGAGAGCTTATTGAGGGAAACCAGCTTTAATCAAACAAAATAAAAAAACACTGGGGTGATAATACAGTCCAGTTGGACACGCAAATAGCTTTTCTCAGACTGCCCAAGGACTTGACCTGGAAACAATCTTAACACTATTTAAAACACAACCAAACAACAGATGGATGAAAAAATCTCTAAATACCTTCCCTTCCTGATAATTACACTTAAGAGGAGAATTCACACAGAAATAAATTAATATGATTTAATGGGTACTGCACATTAATCATTAACTACTACACTGATTCAGTATTGTTATATGAAGGCTACTGATCTGGGAGGGTGAGAGTGCCTTCTCAGAGATGCATAAAGAGCAGCCACTTTATCACTGTGTCATAGCAAATTTAGGGTGCATTCACAAATGCAGTGTTTAGTCCATTTGAATCCACCTCAGTGCATTTTCCTCTTTAGTGTGGTTCATTTGGGTAGAAGACAACACAAGAATTGGGTGTGGACAAAATAAACAGACAGAGACAGTCCAAGTCTCCGTCCAATTCCACTCAAACTCTAGCATGGTTCAATTACAATCAGAAAGTGATCCGATTATGAATCAATGTAGGAAGTGGACAAAACATGCAGTGTATTTTGGTGAGCATTTTTCAGTAGTGAGTTGCTAAGATAAGCAGCTCACATCTACTGAATTTAGTTATTAGTCTGTACTGAGAAATGGGATGAAATTCCTCCGAGTCGATCTGCAGGACTGATCAACAGTTAAAGAAAAAGTTTATTACTGCACAAGATTATTACTGCAAGCTACTGCTGCACAAGGATGTCACACCATATACTGAAAGCAAAGGTGTACATACTGTACTATTGCAGCTCACAATTATGGAATATTGAATCATTTTCCTCATTAAATAAATGACGAATATTTTTATTTAGTCTCATTTATTTAATTGGGTTCTATTTATCTACTTTAAAGACTTGTGTGAAAATCTGATGTTTTAGGTTATATATATATATATATATATATATATATATATATATATATATATATATATATATATATATATATTCAGAAGTATTGAAACTTTCAAGCACCACTGTATTATTTAGTAATTTAGTAACCTTCTATGTGTTTCCCATGCATGGGTGATTTTTGTTATTTTCCATGCAACTGGATCTTCGAATGAATCCACTTGGTAAATGTTTGTTTATTTTTTTCAATCGCTTTTTATTTCTGACCAATAAATAAAGGAGTTTTATGCATACATAATTTTATGCATTCAACCCTGTATGCCCATCAGCATTTTTATTTTATTTATTTAGTTTTTGTTTAATTACTTGATGTGAGAAAACAAACCAAACATTTTGCATCTTTAAACCACCGGAAGTATGAGCCAAAATATTCCAAGCATGAAATAGGGAAAGGGGACGGGCCTTCCATAGAGTGTCCATTACAAATCAGAGAGTTCAAAACAAATACCGATTGGCTCATCTGCTATATTTATTATGAATAATGCTCCTCTTTTTATGTATTTTGCAGTATGTTCCAACGTATCCCGATGTTAAAATGCAGAATGCTTCACAAACTGTATAAAGGTTGGCTGGTCTTATACAGTCTTTTAAATATTTGGTTTTTGTATTCTTGAGCTCAGCCCTCACCTGTGCCCCCCAGAATTCCTTTTGACACTACAACTAGATTACCTCTGGTTTACAGCATTAGCAATCTATACAATCTCAACTGTGCCAGAAGATAATGAACGTAGGTAACAAAGTCTGAATCTATGTCCTCCTCTTGACTGATTAAATTCTATGAGTTCAACAGGTGAGCAATGGCAGCAGTGAAACCTCTTTCACGGAGATCTTGTTAATTAAAAAAGGCATGTCATACTTTCACCCTCTCTCTCCTGCAGGTTCTTTTTCCGGTTATCTTTTCTTTTGGCCTCAAGAGTGTCTGTGATGTGGAAATACATGGTTGATTCGAAGATGTCTGAACTCACATTCCAAGAGACCTTAAAGTGTGTTCCAATTTGTTCAGAAAAGCTACAGGAGTCCATTTAATCCTGACGGGGGGCTTTTGTAGACACAGCTGCTTCCATATCAGAGAGAAAGTAAGTGAAAGAGAAGGAGAGAAAAGAGTGAAGGACAAAATGATGATTTTCTTGTCTCTCTTAAGAAGTGAGAGAGAAAGAACAGTGATAGCCTCAGGTAAAGGGGGTCGCAATAATCTGTCAAAATCCTCATTAAAAAGCCAGTGTTTGAGACAGAGGCTGACAATGAACTCTGACATGAAGCCACAACATGAAGATTCTGATTCCAAGCCAAATTTAAGTGGTGTGCTCTTTAGGGGATGAGGTGCTACATCTTTCCACCATCCCACAAATTGATTTTAAAAATATTGTGTTAGATATTAAGCTGAGTGATGCAGATGCCACACAGGGGACTAAATGTATTTGTGTCCAGATGCTGTTAAATGTTCTCATCTGGAAATTCAGATCACATTATGCGTTCAGAGTAAATAGCAAAAAAATTTAAAATAACAGCAGAGATGCAAAAGTTTGTAGGATTTATGTTCCAAATACTGCCCTACTACTGCACATTCTAAACCCAAGGGGATAGCAACATCTGTGTCAGAGCTCTTCTTTCTGTCTGTAGCTCCTGACAGCTGAAGCTCACTACCAATTCAGGACTTTATGAGATGCTCAGTCGTCGTGACATTTGCGAGGAAAAAGAGGTAAAATGTATGCACTGAGATTTATTTGTGCTAATCCAACAATCAGTGTATGTACTGTATAGGCAGCAAGGATCAAAAGAGAAGTAGGCAGAGCAAATCACGTAATAATCCATAATCACAGCCAAAGCATGAACAAACAAGGTCAAAATGCCAGGAGTACAAGTCACAGAAAGCAAGGAAATTGTGGTTCATAACTACAGTATAACACATGCAATACTTTACACCAATACTAGTCATTAATACTAATCAATATGAGTCATTTACTATGCAAAAATGTGCAAACTGGTGCAATAAAAAGGAGAGAGCTCACTGGGACAAATATAGATCCCTAGACCTGGTTGTGCACATATTACTGGTGTGCAAATTGATGATCCTCATGTACATTAGAGATACATTAGGAAAAATTCATATCACGATTATTGTGGACAAAAATATCACAGTTATCAGTATTATCACGGTATTGTAAAAATGTGACACTGAAATTCGCACACTGAAATAATTTAAACAGGTTTGATATTTGACTATAAAGTGATGGATTGAGTCATTAAGCTTACTGCAATAGTCTGTACACGGTGTTAGGCCACACACCGATTCTATCGCTTGCCCACCGCAGCACCGCCCCCACTGTTGTTTTGCTTTTTTATTGTAATAAAAATCATTTAGTTCAGTTAGAGAATGGATGCTACAATTAAAAATGGAACATGTCTGCTCAATTCAGCATGAGACGAATGAGTAAGAGTTGCAGCACAGATCAGCAGGAGTCAGATTTCATTTTGCACGTGACAAGAGTGAGGCGAGCTGGACAAGACGATTTTTTTTTTTTAATTCAAGCAATTAAATGCTGATTTCTAATGACTTTTCATTAGTTAAGTATTTGTAAAACATACAGAGAGACAGGGGGACCAATAACATTGATTTATGAAAAGTTCTGATGTATGTCACTGAATGAAGCTCAATTTATTCGTTAATATTACTCAAACAAAGAATTGTTCATTTAAACACTACCTAATATAATCATTAAGAACAGCTGCTAGTTAATGTAGCTAGCCACAGTACATGTTGAGACACGGGTGCCATCCTGTGTTTCTGTTGGTGAGTTAAAGCTATGAGTTGGAGGCTTTTTTGCTATAGAAAAAACGTTCCATTGTCCAGTTTTCTTGCTGGATGACAGTGTGACCTACTATGGCAGTTCTTGATACAGCAGCACTGCCATACCATGGCGATGTTTTCCAGAATCATGACAGAAATTTAAAGCACACAGTCTCCAACTCCAAATCACCAACAGTGGGAGCGATCCTACCACAATGGCGCCCCGTCCCAAATATCCAACACAGTGTGACCTGAACTAGCTGGCTAACTGGTAGCTATCCATATAACTTACAAGCTCATCCTCCTCAGTCTTTTCTACTACTTTGACCTGCTGTTCATCCTTCTCTGTCCTCTTCCTCTTAAAATATTGTAGGATGCTTATCTCTGTGTGAACATTTTGACTAACATTACCACTAAACTGTTTATGTACAAATAGCAATGACACATACACACAATTTTTGCGTGCAAGCTAGTGTTGTGGAAATTTAGACAAACACCTTTAGACTCGTCCTCTCAGATGAAGAAGTTTATTATAGAAGTAAGATACAGGAAGAAGAATTAGAGTGCTCTGGAGGGCTTGGTCTCTCACACACAAACACACACACAGTGCACGATGCACGTCTGCTGGTTTCAATAAAGAAGTCAACTCAGACAGGCTTTGTGGTTTTCGAGATCTTCAGTAAACATGCAGGCAAAGAAAACATGTTTCTGTCGAGTGCACACAAGAATTAACACACAAGTACACTCTGTACTGACTTCAATAACATGACCTTCTATGGTCATATTATCTATCACTAAGTAAGACACTACAGAGACAGTAGAGTTATTAAACTAAAATATTAAAATTTCTCTCACACTAGCTTGCAAACTGATACATATTCATGTACATATTCATAGGCTTAATAACTGTCTATAAATACTTTAATTAACAAAACTGTAAATCAAAATCAGCAAACAATCAGCAATTTCATGGGCTGAAATAGCTACGAAATCCCACCTCAAATAAAAATTGGTTCAATTTTCATCTATACGTTAGTGTGCTCAAGAGCGTCTGAATGCTGTGTCGTAACCGCCCTCATCTCAGGACGACAGGTTTTTTCCACGGATAGTCACAAATCATCTCCAAATTAATTTATTCTGCTTTCATTGTGGAAGAGTAGCCACCTCTCTGAAAATCCATACCAGGTTTTGCTTGTTACCGTGCAATGACGGACACAACAGTTCAGCGATCCCTAGCTACTCAGTCTGACCCCAGCTGTATTATAAATTCATTAATTTTTTTAATTGAATTATGTTTCTAAATCGATTCATTTCGAGACTGTTCAACTCAGAAATCCTTGGAGAGGATGCGAGAAATGCGAAATAAAATTTGAGATTAGGAAAAAGTGGGGGGGGACTAAACCTAGATTTTGAAATGGGGGGGGCATGTCCCCCTCATGTATAATGGCTCCTATGCCCAAGCATACATGTAAATAACAAAGTTACAGGCATGTAAATGATGAGCACTTACATAGCGCTTTTTTCCATAGCGCTTTACACTGCATCTCATTCACCCATTCACACATGCACACTAATGGTAGCGGAGCTGCAATGCAAGGCGCTAACTTGACATTGGGAGCAACTTGGGGTTCAGTGTCTTGCACAAGGACACTTTGGCATGTGGAGTCATGTAGGACGGGAATCGAACCTCCAACCCTACGATTAGGGGACAACCTGCTCTTCCACCTGAGCCACAGCCACCCATGTCTGGAAATTTAACAAACTTGAGTAGCTAGTACTAACAAACACATTCCCTTTCAGTCAATTTGAAAACTACCAGCAATAAGCATAGAAAATGCTGCTAATACGAAAAGGTTGCCAGAAGAGCTAGTGGTTTATCAGTGGTTTCAGCATACCTGTCTGCCTGTTGAAACAAGACACATCTAAATCATGTCATGACAATGAGACTCGAGTCAGACAAATAAATAGCAAAATTCTCAGACTTTCTTGTGATTAATTTGCTACTGTTTTCTGCACACTCTCATGTTAATTTTAATTCAAATGCTTTTTAAATAATATAATTGTTTATTAATTAATGTTGAGAGTGGCACTTTCAAATAATTTAGAAAAAGGGCAGGGGCTTGAGCCCCAGGAGCATCCCCCCTTCTGCACGTCCCTTTAATGAACCCACCATTCAAGTAATTGCCGTCCGCAAATTGCCGCTAATTCAAAAGCAAAAGTGAAATGTGCACGGCCACACGTGCATTCAAAATACACTTCAAATTTGCGTCAGACTCATGCTGGGAGTGTGTGGACAGCAATTACCGCAAGGTTTATAAATCACGATAATCGCGTAAGGTTTTAATGATAATTAAATGTGACACAGTAATACTAACAGTCAGTGAATTTTATCATGGTTTATCATGAAACCAGTAACTGTGTCATTCCTAGTGGACATTGTCCCCTTTATTGTCTTCTTGTCAATATTACCTTCAGTAACAGGCTGATCCAAACCAAGCTGTAACAAGAAGTAATACGATATGTTATGAAGGTCTGGATAAGCAAAAAACAAAACCCATATCAGTTAATCAGTCCCTCCAGGATTTTGTGATTTTGCAAGAGCAGAAATGAGAGTAAAATTAAGGAAAAGAAAAATATTGGGAGGAGTTTGCAATTTTTCTAAATTACCACAGATTTTCCGCAGATTTGGGCCAAGGTGCATCATTTGCTGACCTTTACGTTTGGAGACGTTGATCGCCTGGTCCAAATGAAATCATCAACTGTTAAAACAAAACTCGACAAAGGCTACAAGTTCTTTTTCACGAGTTATCTGCATGAATATGAATTTAAGGCAATAAAATGTATTACTGTAGCAATGGCTAGCCATAGGCTAACTTCTACGGTTTTCTTGGCATAGTGTCTAACGTGGTGAATATGAGATTCTCATGCTTCAGGTCAATGAGAAAAAGAGAGGAGCCGCATAGGATTGAGGTTGTATAAAAGTTCAGTTCACTCAGTAGAGAGATCAATGTCTTGCTCTATCTGACATCTATCTCTGTCAAACACAAACACCCCTTTCGGTTGTGATATACAGTCATTCCACTTAAACCTTGAAGGTACGGCTCCGATTTCAGTGTTTTAAAATTGCACCAGTGAGTGACTGCTGAAAGTCCTCTTCTTGAAAATGCTCTCCACAAACTAAAGTGCTTCCTCATGTAATAACAAAGTTATGGCTTTCTTTGCATTTAACTGCTTGAACCCACCTTCTACAAAGTTCAGCATTTTTTGGAAATTCATGGAAAGACAAATTCAGACGTTTTCTTTTAGAATTTGAGCAAAACGGAACACTGCAGTTGTTATTACTGGTCTTCATGGAAGCCGCCATAGTCTACAACATGACGACTTCTGATTCGCGAACTCAGAAATGTGGAAATGGTCTATTTTGTTCAATCCAATTTAGACAATTCAAGTTGTATTCCACAACAAAGCACCAAAAACTCTGCAAACTGCATTGAAATTTTTTTGTAAACAGTTGCAAAATCAAGCATTTTTGGCTGCAACAACCTCGCAGAAATCAAGCCACGTGTGGCTCAGGTGGTAGAGCAGGTTGTCCACTTATCGCAGGGTTGGCGGTCCACATCCCTCTACATGCTGAAGTGTCCTTGGGCAAGACACTGAACCCCAAGTTACTCCTGATTGCATGGCAGCTCTGTTGTCATTGGTGTGTGTGTATGAATGGGTGAATGAGTAACAGTGTAAGTGCTTTGTAGAGCTGCCAAGCTTAAAAAAAAGAAAAGAAAAAGATGCTATATAAATGCAGACCATTTACCATAAAAAAGCACTTCATGTTACTACTGTTGTGGTATTAGTGTCACAGATTTTAAACTTAAAATTTTAAGAGAAGGCTAAATGTATACTTCATTTTCTCTGTTAAACATTTGCTATTTCTCTTCCCTTCTCTTTTTAAAAATAAAATAAAATAAAGTAAAATAAATAAAAATAAATAAAATAAAAATTATATATATATATATATTTATTTATTTATTTTATTTTTTTGACAAAAATCTATGAAAAACTGTTCCTTTTTGCTTAGTTAAATCATTTACATGAATGCATGAGACATGGAGCAACTGAGGATCATGCTAGAGAATCTCTGATGGCTCATGTTTATAAACTTCACTTGGTGAACTATGGCCATTTTTATTCATATGCTAAATGGTTCTGCTAAGGTGCTCAGTTTTATCCATTATTTTACTTTGTTCGGTCCACTACTTGATGATCCCTGCTGTAGGATGTCATTGTTTCTAAATGCTATCAGACTATTCAGTTCACCTAATGTAACCCTGAACTATGACTTTATGATTTAACAGTGTGTTTTCATGGATATGAAACACAGGGTTGTCAAAAGAAAAAAAATCTGTTTTAAATATAGGTGTGCAGCAATTATTGGCACCCATATAAATTCATATGAGAAAAATATATTTGAAGTATATTCCCATTCCCATATTTTTAATTTTTTTAGTATACCTGGGTGTCTAGGAACAGGAAATTGACTTCCTGTTTAACGGGGGAATAAATAGGAGGTAACATATAGGCCAAATTAACATAGTCATTCATAACAATGGATAAGACCAAGAAATATAGCTTTGATGTATTGCAAAATCTGGAGTATTTTTGTGATTTTTTTTTTAAACAAAAGATCAAAAGGTTCAACAATAAAGACACAGCCTTCTTTGCTCATATTTACCAAGGGTGCCAATATTAGTGGAGGGCACTGTATCAGTGCATCAGGTGCATAAGTATATAGGTAAACTGGCAAGCAATAAAGTACACTATATGGCCAAACGTATGCGGACACCTGGCTATCACACCCATATGTGCTTATCATCCCATTCCATAGTTAAGTCCCACTTTGCAGCAATAATATCCTCCACTCTTCTGGGAAGGCTTTCCAATAGATTTTGGAGCGTGGCTTTTGGGATTTGTGCTCATTCAGCAGCATGAGGTAATTAATGCTGATTAATGAGGTTAGGCTCTGATGTTGGGCAAGGAGCCCCGGTGTTCCACTTAATTCCAAAGGTGTTCAGTGAAGCTGAGGTCAGGGCTTTGTGCAGCCCAGTCAAGTTCTTCCACGGCAACCATGGCAAACCATGTCTTCATGGACCTGCTGGAATGGGTTTGGTCTCCTTAGATCTAGTGAAGGGAAGTTGTAAAGTTACAGCATACAAAGACACCCAATACAATTGCACGTTTCCAACATTGTGGCAACAGTTTGGGGAAGAATTACATATGGGCATGGTGGTCAGGGGTCCACATACTTTTGCCCGTATAGTGCATGTACATAAATAGTCATAAGCAAGCATCTACACAAGTGCAAATGTAGATAAATAAACAAGTAAATAAGCAAGCATGCAAATATGTAAGCAAGCATATATCTGAGTACATAAGTAAGTAAGCAAGCCTGTATGTATGCATGCTAATAGGATAATAAGTGGTCAAGTAAGTAAGCAAACAAGTTCCCAAATACGTAAGTAAGAAAGTTAGCAAGCAAATGCATAATTAAGCAAGTACTATATGTATGTATGTATGTATGCAAGTATGTATTTAAACACACAAGTACATAAGCAAGCAAGTATTTAAGAAGGTAATAAGCAAGTAAATAATTTGGCTGCTTGTCTGTCTGATTATATGATTACAGGGGTGAAATCAGTTCACATCAGTTAATATTTCATATATTTATTTATTCCATGGGGTTCTAAACTTTCCAAAGTGTAAATGACTTTCTTTCTCCTTAAGCTTACTCACTTCAGTGCTGCCATGGCAACAACTAGCAATGCTCCCTGAGATGTTATTAATGTTAAATTATTGCTCTTGAAGTGTTTCACTACTAAAAAAAGGGAGAAATCTATAAAGAACCTTCTCTGACTTAAGTACATTGTTCATACGTCAGTGCATATGTTTCCCTTAATAAAGGGAACATAAGCTCTGGCTTCATTCAATGACTATGAAATTCACAGATATAAAAATATTCACATATTTTTTTTTCTGAAGGAAGCTATCATTCTCACTGCCAATGCATTTACATCTCAGTACATATGAATAAGGAGTAGATTGTTTGTGGTGCTTGAGAATGTGAAGAGGCATATATAAATAGCTATGAGAAACAACTTTCTGAATTAACTGACATGTCCAAAGAAGTTATATCTGAGCCAGGGTTCATGACACAACATGTATACCTCAGGTTTGAGCAAAGAAAATCTGCAGACAGAAGAAATAAATAACTGGGGCTTTCAGTGTAGAAACATGTCCAGGGCATGGTTCAGAACCTTTTTACATCAGTCAATTGGCAAAAATGATCACACAATGATCCCACCCACCCAATCCATCCATCCATCCAGCCAGCCATCCCTCCATCCATTGTCATGTCAAAATCCAGATTGAGACATGGCACAACTGAGCAATTGAAGATTAAGGAACAGGCTCTAGGAACCAACAGTGGCAGCTTAGCAATTCTGAGATTTGAACTCCCTACCTTCCAATCATTAGCACAACGCTGTATACATTATGAATAGTTCACTATTGTGATCATACGTAAGACATACAACTCATTCCAGTATATACTGGAAAAATAATATTTAAAGGTCAAATCAGGACAGACCAGGGACAACCAAAATTAGACCAGCGAGAATTGCTGTGTCTGTAAATGCACCCTCATTCACTATTTACTATATAGACTGCCGTATATAGAGCAGTATATAGGACAGCAGTGAGAGAGAGACTGGAATGAATTCAGACAGAATAATAATATTCTGGAAGGAGATCAACTGAAACTACAGAAATATTGAAAGGAATTTTCTGTTAAATAAAGTACCTATTGATTTAGTAGTCATGAAACAGCATTTTTACTGTCATGTATGTTGATGGCTCTGCTGTTCTTCCTCACAAATATGTTTCAAAAAGTGTAAAATGTTTTGTTTTTTTTTTTTTTTTTTTTTTTTTTTTTTTTTTTTTTTTTTTTTTTTTTTTTTTTTTTTTTTTTTTTTTTTTTTTTTTTTTTTTTTTTTTTTTTTTTTTTTTTTTTTATATAGTTTTTTTTTTTTTTTTTAATTTTTAAAAGGTAAAAAAAAAAAAAAAAAAAAAAAAAAAAATAATTTTTTTTTTTGGAAAAAAAAAAAAAAAAAAAAAAAAAACCCTTTATATTTTTTTTTAAAACCAATTATGATAAAAAAAAAAAAAACTCAAATAAATATTTTTATTTTTTTTTTTTTTTTTTTTTTTTTTTTTTTTTTTTTTTTTTTTTTTTTTTTTTTTTTTTTTAATTTAAAAAAAAAAAAAAAAAAAAAAAATTTTTTTTTAAAAAAAAAAAAAATTTTTTTTTTATTATTTTTTTTTACTTAGCTCATGAATACGCATATAAAAGTTCTGACATTTCTAACTCTGGGTTGATGTTTTTTGGGGGCATAGTTCATCATAGAGTCATATAGAGATACAACCCCAATTCCAAAAAAAAGTTGGGACGCTGTTTAAAATGTAAATTAAAACAGGATCCAATGATTGCAAATCTCATAAACCCATATGTTATTCAAAGTAGAACATAGAAAATAATTGTTTAAACAATTGTTTAAAAGCAAGTGTTTAAACTGTGTAAATGTACCATTCTAAGAAAAAATAAGGTAATTTTGAATTTGATGGCTGAGAAAAGCCTCATAGAAGTTAGGACGGGGCAACAAAAGGCTGGAAAAGTAAGTGTTACTAAAAAGAAACCGCTGGAGGATAATTGACAATAGGTCAGTAACATGATTGGGTATAAAAAAGAGTATCTTACAGAGTCCTTCAGAAGTAAGGATGGGCAGAGGTTCGCCGATCTGCAAAAAACTACGTTGACAATTTGTGGAACAATTTCAGAATAATGTTCCTCAATGTAAAATTTCCTTGAGAATGAGAATATGAATATCTCATCATCTACAGTACATAATAACTCAATTAATGGATCTTGTATGGTAGCACTACTTGTATTGTTCTCTGCTTGATATATCACTTTGCTTGTATTTTTCTCATTTGTAAGTGGCTGTGGATAAAAGCATCTGCTAAGTGAATAAATGTAAATGTAAATAATATCATCAAAAGATTCAGAGGATCTGGAAATATCACTGTGCCAAGGGACAAAGGTGAAAATCAATATTGCATGCCCATGCTCTTCGGGCCCTTGGGCAAGACTGCATTTAAAACAGGCATGATTCTGTAATGGAATCATGGGTTCAGAAACACATCCAGAACTCGTTGTCAGTGAACACAGTTCACCATGCTATCCACAAATATTGGTTAAAGCTCTATCATGCAAAGAAGAAGCCATATGTGAACATGATCCAGAAACGCCACCATCTTCCCTGGGCCAGTGCTAATTTAAAATGGACCGAGGCAAAGTGGAAAACTGTTCTGCTGTCAGACGAATCGAAATTTGAAATTCCTTTTGGAAACCACTGAGGCCACATCCTCTAAACTATAGAGGACTACAGAGGAGAAGGACCATCCAGCTTTTGTATCAGCACTCAGCTCAAAAGCCTGCATCTCTGATGTTATGGGGGTGCATTAGTGCCTATAGAATGGGCAGCTTGCACATCTAGAAAGGCATCATGAATGCTGAAAGGTATATACAGGTGTTAGAGCAACATGTGCTTCCATCCAGATTTTATCCCATCTTTACTTCTGGGAGCCTCTGCCTCTCTAAGATACTCTTTTTTATACCCAATCATTTTACTGACTTGTTGCCAATTAACCTAATTTGCAAAATGTTCCTGCAGCTGTTTTTTTAGTAACACTTACTTTTCCAGCCTTTTGTTACATCCCCCTTCCAAAATTTTTTTGTGACTCGTTGCAGCCATCAAATTCAAAAATACCTTATTTTTTTTCCTTAAAATGGTACACTATGTTGTTTTGTGAATAACAAATGGGTTTATAAGATTTGTAAATCATTGCATTTTGTTTTTATTTACATTTTACACAGCATCCCAATTTTTGGGAATGGGGGTTATACAAATATTTCAAGCACCAAACAGATACAGATAGCGGGATTGCATTTCACCCATAATGGGCAATGATATTATGAACTACCAAGGAAACAAGATTGTCTATTGAGAATTTAGACAACACTGTAAAATGGCTGGGGCCTATATGGTGCACTACTATATATAGTGAACAAGAGGCTTTGTGTATCTTTCCTTTAGGCATTATTGAAAATGTCTAAATTCAATGTCATAAGCTATTAGTAGTCTTCTGGGGCAGCAGTGCTACTCCAAATCCTGATGTTCCTCCACAACTTACTACAATGCTAAATGTGATTTAGTACAAGGTAATAAGGTCTAACTACAGTACTGTCTGACTGCCTCATGTCAGATACATCACCAGCATTTTCTCTGTGTTAACAATAGAAGTCCTCCCAGGAGAAATCAACAACTCCTTGTGTAAATTACTTCTCATCCAGTAACTATTGGCATCAGGCAGACCTATAAATAGCCGAGCCTAGGGAGTCCACTCATTCTACGCAATGATCATGAGCCTTTGCTGATGGCCCACATCTACAGTTGCAATCAAAATTATTAAACCCCCATTGCAAATCATGCTTATTGGAAAATTTACAGACTTTCAGCTGTTTGCAATGAACAAATCAAACAAAAGCAATTGAAATAGTTCAACACAATGAATGCTTCAAGTGTTTTCCCTAAATTCAATTGAAAATGCAACTTATGATTTCTCAAGTTTCAAAAAGCTCCTGAATAGAATCCCTCACAACGGCATAAATATGCAAAACAGGTGCTGTCTCAAGCACACCGGATGCAACTAATCAAGGGCTTCATTAGTTGCACCAGGTGTGCTTGAGCTGGAACACATAAAATACCTGAACTGGCTAAGAGCAGAATATACGAATACCTTGATGGGGCACAAAAAGGAAGCTATCAACGGCTGCAACCAGATTTCTAAGAAGGCAGGTTGTGAAAAACCCTCAAGTAAGCACAGTAAGGCACGTACTAAAAGTTTCCATGCCAGAACTCCAAGACGCACACCACTACTGACCGAAAAACACAAGAAAAGTTGGCTCAAAATCAAATAAATAAGCCACAGAAGTTTTGGTATTCTGTTCTGTGGAGCGATAAAACAAAACTGAAACTTTTCAGCACCATGGATCAGCAGCATGTTTGGAGAAAGAAGAATGAAGAAAGAACACTCTGTCCACAGAGAAGCATGGAGGTGGCTCGGTTATGCTCTGGTGATTTTTTGCATCCTCTGGCACTGGAAAACTGCAGCATGTGGAAGCCAAGATGGATTCATTGAAGTATCAGGAAATCCTAGGAGAAAACATCATGCCATCTGTGAGGAAGCTGAAGCTTTGGTGTCATTGGACCTTCCAGCAGGACAATGACTCCAAGCATACCTCAAATTCCACCAAGGCTTGGTTTCAGAAGAAGTCCTGGAAGATTCTACAGGGCCATCACAGATACCTGACTTTATAATTTGCATTTTCAGTTGAATTTGGGGAAACCACTTGAGGCATTGGTTGTGCTGAGGCACTTGTTGTGTCTGTAAATTTTGACAATAAGCCTGATTTGCAATGGGGGTTGAATAATTTTGATTGCAACTGTATGGCTAACAATGATTACCCTCTAGTATTAGATGGTAATGAATGAACAGCAGGGTGTTGAATAAAGCTATTTGACTGACAAAACGTTTGCTGCCTGGTTAATGGAGTAATAAAAAAAATACCAACAGCAATGAGTGTGGCTATTTACTCCCCATCTCCCCATAGTCACTGTGAGATAAATGAATGAATGAATGAATGAATGAAGTATTAATTATCATTGTACAGCGGTATAATGAAATTCAAATGCACTTAAAGTGCAAGGTTGGACACACACATTCATAAAAGGTTAAATGTTTATTTTAATTAAATTTTGTAATTTTTATTCATAATTCTTTTAATCTATTTTATTTTGCTCACATTGTCCTAATCAAGGTCCTGATTTATTAAGATCCCGAGTAACAAGTGCTTATTTGTATGCACATTCTACTAAATTGCATGTGCAGTTAGTGTGCATCACAGAGGTGATTTTTAAAGAATAATTGCATGAATGGGAGGCACAGTTGTGCATGTGCAAATCTATGAAACATATATTTCAATGCCTGTAATCAGTGAACTGATACACTACTCTGTATACTAAGAAACGCAACACTACTGCCCAAAACATACATAATGCACATGCTTCATGCCACTAGCTATGTTTTGACATAAGTAAACATTTGTCTCATAGACTATTCATGCATCTGAGACCATGTTCTGTCAATTTTAACCCATCCGTTTTTTTTTTTTTACTAAGGTAATGTTTCCTAATAGGACAGGAAAGATTGACCATAAATTAAAAAATGACAATAAATTAAAAATCCAGTTAGAAAAACCTTTAAAATTAGCCAACTCTCTACAAGGTGGTTAATAATCATGGTTCAACCTGGGACAATTGACCACAAATGAATGATTACGAACCAAAATATTACTGACATTGTACGTCATGATGCAAACAGCATGTTTTATAATGTATTGTAAAGAGCTCTCACATTTGAGACATTTTCTCTGTTGTCAAATGTGCCACCATTTACAGCATTTTTTCAGTAACATGATGTAGTGTGTCACAGCATGCTTCATAACAGTCCATCTAATCAACAATGAAATTGACAGCTATATTTATATAGAATTTTTTTTTGATTAAGTCAATGGTTGTTGTAGCCCTAGATAATTGTGCTTTCAGTAAAATGTTGTTATAGACAGTCAAACAATGATGAAAACAATACAATATGAACACAAAATAAAAGAGTGTATGCTCTGTTCATAATGTGTCAGTGAAAACATTTTACCGGCTCTATATACAGTGGCAAGTATGTGAACCTTTAAGAATTTCATGGTTTTCTGCATAAATTTATCATAAAATGTGATCTGATGCTCATATATGTCAGGGGTATTGACAAATATAATGTGTCTAAAATAATCAAACAAAAGAATTTCTGATCTTTCATGTCTTTATTGAGAACAACCAAAAAAAACTCTGCTTGTGGAAAAGGTATGTGAACCCTTAAGTTAATGACCTTAAAAAAGCTTCTTTTTTTTGCTCACCTGGGGGTGTGGACTACCGCTACTTTGACTCATAAAAACCCCTTAAACTTTTGGAGTTTGCTCTGCAAAAGAAGCACATGCTTATGTGAGCCATGCCTCGCCAAAAAAGAGCTTTCAGAGGATCTACAATCAAGAATTGTTGATTTACATAAAGCTGGCAAGGGTCACAAAGTGATTTCAAAGACTTCTCAAAATAACTCAACACACAGCCATTAATGTCTAAACCGCTGGCAACAAAAGTAAGTACACCCCTAAGTGAAAATGTCCAAATTGGGCCCAAAGTGTCAATATTTTGTGTGGCCATCATTATTTTCCAGCAGTGCCTTAACCCTCATGGAGTTCACCAGAGCTTCACAGGTTGCCACTGGAGTCCTCTTCCACTCCTCCATGATGACATCACGGAGCTGGTGGATGTTAGAGACCTTGTGCTCCTCCACCTTCCGTTTGAGGATGCCCCACATATGCTCAATAGGGTTTAGGTCTGGAGATATGCTTGGCCAGTCCATCACCTTCACCCTCAGCTTCTTTAACAAGGCAGTGGACGTCTTGGAGGTGTGTTTGGGTTCATTGTCATGGTGAAATACTGCATACTGATCATGTTCTGCTTCACTATGTCATAGTACATGTTGGCATTCATGGTTCCCTCAATGAACTCTAGCTCCCCAGTGCCGACAGCACTCATGCAGCCCCAGACCATGATACTCCCACCACCATGCTTGACTGTAGGCAAGACACACTTGTTAGCAACCTCACCTGGTTGCTGCCACACACGCTTGACACCATCTGAACCAAAAAAGTTTATCGTTGTCTCATCAGACCATAGGACATGGTTCCAGTAATACATGTACTTAGTCTACTTGTCTTCAGCAAACTGTTTGCAGGCTTTCTTGTGCATCATCATTAGAAGAGGCTTCCTTCTGGGATGACAGCCATGCAGACCAATTTGATGCAGTGTGCAGCATATAGTCTGAGCACTGACCGGCTGACCCCTGTCAGCTGGCAGCACTCATACTTCTATTTCCCCCAAAGACAACGTCTGGATATGACGCTGAGCATGTGCACTCAACTTCTTTGGTTGACCATGGCGAGGCCTGTTCTGAGTGGAACCTGTCCTGTTAAACCGCTGTATGGTCTTGGCCACCATGCTGCAGCTCAGTGTCAGGGTCTTGGCAATCTTCTTATAGCCTAGGCCATCTTTATGTAGAGCAACCTTTCTTTTTTTCAGACCCTCAGAGAGTTCTTTGCCATGATGAACTTCCATTGACCAGTATGAGGGAGTGTGAGAGCTATGACACCAAATATAACACACCTGCTCCCCATTCACACCTGAGACCTTGTAACACTAACAAGTCACATTTTGGACAAAATGTCCAATTTGGACATTTTTACTTAGGGGTGTACTCACATTTGTTGCCAGTGGTTTAGACATTAATGGCTGTGTGTTGAGTTATTTTGAGGGAACATCAAATGTACACTGTTACACAAGCTGTACCCTCACTACTTTACATTGTAGCAAAGTGTCATTTCTTCAGTGTTGTCACATGAAAAGATATAATCAAGTATTTACAAAAATGTGAGGGGTGTACTCACTTTTGTGAGGTACTGTATATACACATACAGTGCCCTCCACTAATATTGGCACTCTTGGTAAATATGAGCAAAAATGGCTGTGAAAATTTGTCTTTTCAAATTGTTAACCTTTTGATCTTTTGTTAAAAAAAATTTACAAAAATACTATGGTCTCATGGATATCAAACAATTGCAAACAACACACGTTTATGCAAAAATATCTTTGTGAAATAAGGTGTGCAACAATTATTGGCACCTCTATGAATTCATATGAGAAAAATATATTTGAATTATATTCCTATTGATTTTTTTTTTTTTTAAGTAATTTTACATACCTTGGTGACTAGGAAGAGTTCATTCTTCAACCATGACTTCCTGCTTCACATGGGTATAAATATGAGGTAACACATAGGGCAAATACCCATAGTCATTCATACCAATGGGTTAGACCAAGGAATATAGCTTTGATGTGCAGCAAAAGTACCGCATGCCAACGGTTTAATATGATGGTGGCTCTTTAATATTTTGGGCTGTTTTTTTTTGCCAGAGGACCTGGACATTTTGTTAGGATACATGGCATCATGGACTCTCTCAAATATCAACAGATATTAAATGAAAACCTGACTGCCTCTGCCAGAAAGCTTAAAATAATCCAAAGCATATGTCAAAATTAACACAAAAATGGTTTACTGGCCACAAAATCAAGGTCCATAGACATCCCAGTTCCCTGATTTCAAACCCATAGAAAACTTGTGGGGTGAACTGAAGAGGAGAGTCCACCAGCGTGGACATTGACATTTGAAGGATCTGGAGAGATTCTGTATCGAGGAATGGTCTCAGACCCCTTGCCATGTATTCTCCAACCTCATCAGGCATGGGAGGTAGCACAAAGTATTGACCAAAAGGGTGCCAATAATTGTTGCACACCTATATTTAACAAAGGTGGGGTGTTTTTTTGTATAAACCATTTGACATCTTTGAGAGCAGGGTATTATTGTGAATTTTTTAAACAATTTAGCCTTCTTTGCTCATATTTACTAAGGGTGTCAATATTAGTGGAGGGCACTATATTATAATCAATGCAACAAAACAAAGGACTAGACAATACTCAAACAGGAAGCAGGCAAATGGTCATGTGATTGCCAAAGAGGCATAAATTAGACAAAGCTAAATCAAACTTAATTAAAGCAGGCTACAGTTAATATTAATTAAGACAGGCAGAGAAGAAAGTCAAAGACATAGTGCCAGAGCCAGATTTTATGAAGTTACACTGAGAGTCTAGGTTATTTATAGGGTGCAGTGTGATTGCAAACATGTCATTATTAATTAATGATAAAATAAACATGACATTCTTATATCAGTTGTCATGGCAACATATTCATCATATTGTAGTAGTATTGTAGTCAATATAATACCTTTCCCTACCCTTTTTTGCTCTTGGCTTTCACCAGAATAGTAACATGCAGTACATGCATACATACATACATGTGTGTATATAAATAAAAAAATACATTTATATATAAATAAATAAATACGCTAATGATTAGCATGTTATACCACATTGTAATTAGTATGTGTGTGGTGGCACAAACATCAGAATCAGAGAGAATATTACACAGAGCAAGAATAGGAACTCACAGTGTAATGCTAATTAGGGGTGGGCGATATGATAATTTTAGGTTGTGAATTATTTAAATGTGAAACTGTGAGTACTGTGAAACTAAACACAGTTGTCAGTTGCAATGAAAATGCTCAGACATGGGACCTTGTTTTACGAAACAGACACTAGACATGAAGAATCAATAATAGCCAAGAGTAGGCACTTCCTTAGCTTTCATTTTCTCCTCCTTTTATTTGACAACATCGTAGCATGGCTGACAACATGGAGGAAGTAGTGCCTAAAAGATTCAACATCAGAAATATTGGAACTGATGGATTTTAAACAACTGACATGTGCAAACAACGCTTGTTTATAAAATATGCGAAGGCAAGATTGGCATGTCGAGGAAAGATGGCAAATTTGTTTAACCACCAAGAAATCACCCCAAAGAGTTTGCTGAAACCCAGGTAACATGAGGAGCACACCTGAGTGTAACAGCACTAAACACAGAAAGAGCACTGAAGTAAACAAATGCATTTAAAAAGGCACTTTTAAGAAAAATGTAAGACTGAAGACAGGCTTAGTATACAGTGAAATACATAGTATTTAGTGATAAACATTTTTATTTATTCACATTTTTTAACAGTCCATACAGGATTTTACTAAGTATTTTTTGATTGATGGCAAAAATGCTTGGTTTTGGTGTAGCTTTTTAAAAAAATAATTTTAAAAGAGCTGTACTCATGTTCGATGCACATGAATCAAAGACGGCTTTGGCTGAATGCACGTTATGATGATGTCACATGATGCGTCTTAGCCCAAATCTGCAGAAAATGTGTGTTAATTTTTTTAAATGGCAAGCTCCTCTGTTCATTTCAGCTATCGCAAAATCACAAGTTCTTGGAGGGACTGTTTTAAGAAGTATCTATGCATGATTTTTTTAATTTTTAAAAATGTTTTAAATAATTTTATTAATTTTCTTTGAGGTTGCAAAATCCAACATGAAAAATAATCGTGTTCACCATATGATTTATTTTGCCAGATCGATCACCCCTACTGCTAATGCTGGCTGTGTCTGTGGCAGTATAAAATTATAGGCTTATTACTACTCAAAAGCATTGGAATATTCTGTCAGCTATTCTTTTCACTTACCTTCAGAAACGAGAAATGGGTAATTTTAAGTAAAATACTCAAGTACTCAAAATGCTCAGCATGAGTGAGTAAATACGTGTGTGTGTGTGTGTGTGTGTGTGTGTTTGAGGCTCATGCATAGTTACTTTCTCATTTAAAAAGTCAGCTGCAGTACAGCAGCTCTTAACAGGCCAGCACTGATGAGCAGCACACCTGCTTGAGCTTTGACACACACAGACACACAAACACACACACATACACACACAGCTCAGTAACTGCTCACTCACTGAATCCCTAGCCAAAAAATGCTGAGTGACTAAATGTGCCTAAGACCAGCTTGAGTACTCTTTAGTGCAGCCAGGTGACAAAACACAACTCACACTCATTCGTTTACTCAGTGTGCATACCAGGACAAATCTTTTTTTTTTTTTTTTACTGAGTAGAGTAATACTTTTTCTTTTTACACCATAAAACTTTTCACTTCTAACAAACATCAAGATCATTAGGTTCATGGCGCCATTTGAACCTGACAATAGCAAGTTAAAATAAAAGGGCTACAAATGACAGGTTTTTGCAAATCTGTAAAACATATAAGTAAAAAAATGTTTTGCTGCTGTTATCCTGAGTTTTTGTGGAAAAATACTTGAAGTGGCAAAACTGCAATTGTACGAAATTGTTTTGCAGGGTCTTTCACATTGTGTCACATTGACATTTGTTGGTAAATGAGACCGTTTGTCTGTACTAATGTTTGACGCACCTGAAGAGGGTTTTGGCTGAATGCGCATCGTGTTGACGTCACATGACGGTTCTTGGCCTAAATCTGCACAAAATCGTGGTAATTCTGAAAATATTTAATCAAAACTATTACACAAAAAGCTTTTATTTTAGTGTAGCTGTAGTATTGTTTCTATGTAATATTTACATCAGTCCTGTTGTTATATCTTACTCAAAGAGCTATATGAAAGAAAAACAAACTTAATGAATCATAATGATTTAAAGTTTCTCAGGAATAATATATACACAGATTGTAGCCTTCAAGATTCTGAAGCTTGTTGTCAGAAAAAGTGCAGAAAAGTCTCAGAGGCATCTTGGGCTGAGATTGGTAAAACATGGGGGTTAATAATGAAAAGAAGGAGGTGTGTTTTTCTACTGGTCTCTGTGTAGATGGCAGTTTGTCATTATTGTTTAAACTGTCTAGTCCCCTGACGCGAACACACATCATCAGACAAGTGGTTTGTCAATATTTTCCTGTCCTAACAATAAGCTCTGCCAGACTTTTCAATTATGCATGCTATAAGAGAATTATTCCACACTCGATGAGTGGACGCTCGATGGAAGCCTCTTTCCTCTGCTGATGCTCAACAGGGGCAAGAGTACTTAAAAGTCTGGTGTGAATATAGGCATATGCTGAACACAATGCAGTCTAGTCTCTTCGCTGACAAAAATCAATGTAGGACACTGTTTATTTATTTATTTATTTATTATTATTATTTAAAAACCCAAATGGACATTTAATTGTCTTAAAACAGAAATAATGGATATTGAAATATGCTCGCCGCATCAGTAAAGTTGGATTGGAAGTATAAAGGGGGAAAAAAAACTGCATGATTTTACTCTAATTCATGTTATGACTTCTCAGTTTTGATGCGATGTAAACATGCTGAATAAAAGCTAACGTCTCTATGTGCCTTCACATGCTCTAGCCCACTGTCTTCCTCACTAATAAGTCTCTGTGTCAATTGCATGGTTTGGAGCGGGCAGCTGGACAGATCCGGAGAGATGTGCCGTTTGTGCGTATGTCATTAGCCTGTGACACTGTGCCATGATGAGCAGCTGTACCTAATACTCACCGGATCCCATAATCCATCACCATTTCATCTACTTATGGCAGGAAACGAGCACAAATAAATCAAGTTTATATTCAAGTAATAGAGATTCATTTGGAAACCTGCAGATCCAGATTAAGCCAGAGTGCATGAATCAGCTGGATGGCTGTACTGTCGTCACACTAACATGCTGTCTGGCTCTGAAACTGTGCTGGTGGCTATAAAGTCATTAGATGTTAGTGAGTACAAATAGCTGATGCGTATTCATCAGTTTCCTGTCAAGTAATCTACTCAGCCGATAACGTGTGATGATGGTAAGAAAGAGAGGATGAGACAGTGACAGAGAGAGAGTGATAGAAAGGAGGGGGAATTAAATAGATAAAGCTGAACAGGTTTCTGTGGAAAAAAAAAACCCCAAAAAAACAAATTAGCACCCTCTTCATCTTATCACCTGGGTGTTTTTCTGTTGTTGTTTTTTTCCATTTCTTACGCGTTAGTCTTTTGAGAAATGCTTCTCACCGCTCTCACCACCTGACACATGGATCATTCAGTAAGGGTCTAACCAAATCCACTCATCAATCTGCACTAAGTGGGTCTACTGCAAGTGGATTCTCAGTAGCCTGGTTAAAAACAGTCCCTCATTAACACATAACCTCAGTAAATATTCAGATTAAAGCAAATGGATAAAAATCCCTAGTTCCTGGTTTGGACAGTTTGAACAGAACTATTGCCTACCAGATAGATCTTAAAATAGCAGAATAATAAATACAATCATACTTAAGTGGGTGGTACTAATTATAATAGCAGGAAGATCAAACAGTATAAAGCATCTTTCTCTGGCCTACCTATCAACCTGACTGATATATATTTAGCATTTTATGTTGTACATCCATAAGAAGAGTTATAGAAGCTATACAAGACAATCCTCGCTCACTAGACTATCCTAAATTCTCTCTCTTGAAGTTAATGAGACAAAAAAACAACATCAGTTTGTTATGTGACTGAGAAACCAGAAAGCACAAGAAATCTCCTCTGTCCACATCCACAATTTTTCTTTATTAAACAATGCTTTTTTTATTATTAATCTTTGTGTCAGGGTTTTCCCTCCCGTGCCAAACGTAGCATACAGAGGAATTCAGCACGTATAACATCCCACAGTGCTTCGGTGGCTTAGTGGTTAGCACACTTGCCTTGCACCTCCAGAGATTGGGGTTTTATTCCCCGCCTCTGCCCTGTGTGCATGGAGTTTGCATGTTCTCTCCGTGCTTTGGGGGTTTTTCTCTGGGTTATCTCGTTTCCTCCCCCAGTCCAAAGACATGCGTTGCAGGCTGACTGGCATTTCCAAATTGTCCTTAGTGTGTGATTGGATGTGTGCGAATGTGCGATGGATTGGCACTCCGTCCAGGCTGTCCCCTGCCTCATGCCCAGAGTAGGATAAACGGTACAGAAAATGGATGCATGGATGTTTCCCTCATATATCCTTATTGCCCACACCTGTTTTGAGTTTTACCTTAGATTAGGTGGTATAGTTAAACCTTCATGTGTCATGAGCACTGTGTATTGTGCAGTGTTTTACTGCATGACTTTATCATGTGTTTCATATTACGTTTTTATTTTTTTTAACATTTTGCATGTTTCTTGATTCACGTGTTTTGCCGTGCCTACCGTAATTTTCAGACTATTGAGCGCACCTGAATATAAGAAGCACCCACTAACTTTAAAAAGAAAAAAAATTTGTACATATATAGGCCGCACTTGTCTATAAACCGCAGGTGTCCACGTTGTAACTGTCACGATTCATGACGTAAACGAAGCAGGACGGATGCAAGTGCAGTTAGGACGAGACCTTTTATTGAAACAGAGGAGAGCAGACTCAAGAGAAACAAGAAACACAAAACATGACCAACTCAATGAACTAAGCTAACTAAACCAACTAACCTAAACATTAACTATGGCATGAAACGTGACAATGACTATGAACATGGACATGGCATGCAACAAAGACTCTATATCTATACTCTATAAAACACTTCTACATCTATATTCTAAACTAAGTCTATACAACTCTAAGCTATACTATCCGCTACTAGGCTATAAGCTATGCGACAAGCTACTAGGCTATAAGCTATACTATAAGCTACTAGGCTACAGGCTAAGCTATAATCTAGCTAACTAATCTTGACATGAACTCAGACATGGACTATGGCTAGGAAACATGAACAAGAACTAAGACGCATGGCATGAACTCTATATCTAATTACCCACATTGTGTGTGTCATGGCTCCCGGTATATATACACACCAGCCTTATTAGCCCCAAACTTCTAACAGCTGTGGGCAATACCAAAACACACGTGACTTGACAACACATGACAAGATGGGGCGGAGATATGACGTCAACCAATATGCATTTCTTTGTGTGTTTTCCCTGATGAGGGTGTGTGCATGAAGCACAAAACGACTGATCGGAAGAATGTAGTGTGAGCGTGTTAGATGTAATTCAAACAGTTTCATTGGTCCACTGTAACCTGTTGGGTAATTTCCTTTGTCCGATGTGACGAGGCTAAATGTTTTGGCGGCATGAAACTTGTTAGCCCGTAAAAATCCATAAATTAGCTGCATCATTGTTTAAACCGCAGTGTTCAAAGCATGTGAAAAAAGTAGCGGCTTATAGTCTGGAAATTACGGTAGTTTGTTCTGTTTGTTCATCGCCTGACCTACATCTACTTTTTTTTGTTTTTTACATTGATCTTGCCTTGTGATCTGCTATGCTCTCATTAAAACACTTTTATTGCAATTTCATTCGTCTCCACCAGCATTACATGACATTTAGATTATGTGGAGCGTCCACCCTACTGTTACTATAGAAACGATAATGTTTTAGAACGTCTGCATATATACAAATCTGTACTCAACTATTGTCAGAGCTGTGCAGTTATAGAAAATCAGAACCCCTTCTGATTTGAGAATCCAAACGCATTACAAATCATTAAAAAATTACCTAATTAATAACAAACAATATTAACAAAACACAAACGTCAGCATAAAGTGTGATTAATAAAGTGTGATTAATGTTCAGATATGTTCATTAGTGGGTCGGTTCCTATCAATCAATGCAAGTATTGATGGTCCGGCTTAATTGTACAGCTGCAACAACTAATCAATAAAATCGTTAATAACTGATCATGAAAATCATTATCAACAGATCTCATTATCGATTAGCTGGTCTGAGCATGGCACAGGGTGTGTTTACTCATTACATTAATTCTGTACAAAAAACACGCATCGGAGAGTAAATACTAAATTTGTGTGCCAAATGACGTACTATACACTTACACTATGCACTATGTACTATACTGTGTAGTGTATGAATTTTAGAAAGGCAATATCATCTCAAATGGAACATTAGTGTTTTTTTTTTTTACTAACCGGAAGTATAAGCCACTTCCAGGTCAGTGGGACATGATGTTATACTCACATAATGTGATGCCGCTAGCTTTAGCAGATACCCAGTGTCACCGACAATGACTTTCTTCAGTTTACTGTTCATGTCATTGTTGCCTTTTATTCGCAACATGACCTCAGTCACCATCAGACGGAGGCGTAATCATCAAGTGACTAAGTAAGAAAGTGTGCGACCTCCAAGTCCTCTAAGGCAGGGAGCATTTTATATTAAACACCGCGAGAGGATCAAAGTTTACAAAGAGGAGCTTGACAGTGACGCACAAGCACAAACTTATGCTTATATCCAAAATGCTCCACTGTGTCCAAGAGGTTGGGGAAACCGGTGTGAGTTGCTTAAAAGGTTTAGTTTAATGTAACTTCATTGTCATTATATGCTGTATTTGCACGCTTGAAGTGTATATTCAGTCGTTTAGTATAACGGAAGTGATCTATTAGTAATGAGGCCGTGTTGCTCCTCATTCACAGTGTAGACGCGGTGATAAACAGTGGGAGCGAAAGTAAGATCTGCAATGTCTAATTAAAACACTATGATCAAAAGTAAACACAGGTAAAACAGTATGTGAGTAACATAAACCACAAGGTGCCGTGAAAGTGAGTTTATATTATTAATTTAGGACTGTAGATTAATTCAGTGCTTTTTGTGCATCCATAAAATGTAATGCATAAATACTATTATATAATATAAACTAATATATGTATATATGCATAATTTTTTATGGATACACAAAAAGCATTGAATTAAACTACAGTCCTGAATGAATAATATATATTCTGGTGTGTGTGTGTGTATTGGGTTCTTTTCAGTCTTATATAAATGGAGAAACAGTTGTGTAAAGTTTTAGTCTGAAGTCTATATTTGTAACACTCACTTTGTGGATTTTATTTTAAATAAACAAGAAATCATGGTACTGAACGTTATTCAGTATACCCCCCCCTCCCGATTAATCGAAAAAAATAATCAGCCAACTAATCGATTATGAAAATAACCATTAGTTGCAGCCCTACATAATTGGTTAATTATATTTTTAATCAATTAATACAAGTGTTAGTTACTGTATTAATGCTGATGTACATGGTTTGTTTATGTTAGGTGAAGTGTTAAATAATGTCAGTTAGGGAAACAAATAAAGAAACAAATAAATGTCAGAAAGGCAGCCTGCTTTCTTTCAGAATAAATTATAAAACTCAACCACTGTACTGTTTTTAACAGACAAGCTCTACCCACAGCCCCTATTAAATATCGAATGCAGCACATCCAATATCACACAGATGTTCAGAGGCTGCAGCAGCCTGAAGGTAAACTCTGGGAGGAAATTGCAGGGATTTGATTTAGTCCCTAGGCTTTGGAATTCACTGATAAGGACAGCAGATATATTAGGTGTCAACATGGGAGGGATGATTGACTGTAGGGAGATGCAATCAAAAAGATGGCAAAGACATTTAAGGGTTCTCTTTTTCTAAACTGCAAACAGTATTCTCTAGAAACAACGGCAAAGAATGTAGTGTCTTTCTAAGCTGTTTGCTTAAGCATTTGCTAAGCCATCATAGCAATTCTAAAACATTTTTCCCCTGGTTTTTGATGTGGAGACCCAGGAGGCTGACCTCAAAAGGAAATTGCCAGTAGCGGATCTGGATGGGGAGCCTGAGACCTCTCGTATGCAGCAAATACATAAATAAATCACACCCGTTTCATATTCTGCAACTGGTAAACGAGAACAAATTTGCTCTAGCAGGCTGTCTGACGCACACGATTAAGCTATAACTGAATAGTACTGGAGTGCTGTGCTGTGTTTAGCTAACCATTTACAACAATGTGAAGTTTGTTCATGTCTCTAATGCTGAAGGAGCAATGTTTTAATATGTATGGTCCTGAACATCATGTTCAGCTTTACTCTAGCACTCCAATGTGAACAAGACTCAGTCCTAAAGTGAAGAAACAACATACTAAATAATTCAGTATCATGGTAGGTACAAAGCAGCTATTTTTTCACTGACATGTGCAGAGACATTCTAGGACTCATTCAGTCCTAGAATTCGGATCTTCCTTAAACTATTCAAAAGTTTACATCCATCTATCCACCCTTTTTTTGAACCACTTATCATACACAGGGTCACGGGGAGTCTTGAGCCTATCTTAGGGGACTCAGGGCGGGGGACACCCTGGAAGGGGTGCCATCCCAACCCAGGGCACAATCACACACCCACACGTACTACAGACAATTTGGAAATGGCAATCAGCCTACAGCGCATGTCTTTGAACTTGGGGAGGAAACCGGAGTACCAGAAGGAAACCCCCAAAGCACAGGGGGAACATGCAAAATCCACACACACAGGGCAAAGGCGGGAATCAAACTCCCAACCCTGGAGGTGCAAGGTAAATCTGCTAAGTCACAATGCCCTCTCTTCAAAAGTTTTATGTGATGAATTGTACTTTAAAACCATTCTGAAGTTAATACATTTCCAAAAAGAACATACACAAAAAAGGTAATTACCTTTCTGTGGTTATTGTTAAGAAGGTTAACCAGAGGGCTATGGGTACTGCGTGAGGAATTACACAACTCAGAGAGAGAGAGAGAGAGAGAGAGAGAGAGAGAGAGAGAGAGAGAGTTTTGTTGACAGGATGAAATGAAAGACTACATCACTGCAAGCAGCTGTTCTGACAGCAACAACCCTTAATTATGACTTGTCATGAAAACTATGAGTTGTAGGACTCCAGAGTGATTTACTGTACACAACGGAGCACACTTAAATGACTAAGCTGACATTTATCAAGCTTGATGCTGGAAAATAAAAATCAACACTCAGTCCAAGGCCTTGTCCAGTAAAACAAAAATGTCTCTGAAAACAATGTTAGCACTGGGATACATGGGCTGGGATTCGCTGTGATGCTGTGAAAATGTGATTAAGTGGAAAATATCTAAACTGAAACGGTGCCTAAGTAAAAGGTCAGAAGCTAACATATGTCCATTCTGAATAATTGCATATGATTAAGAAACTGCACGTTGATGCATTTTTAATGAATAGCACATGATGCGAGTGCTAAAGCATAACCTATGTCTTCAGTCATAAGCATAATCATTTGAGACTTCATTATTTATGATCATGACATGAACACACACAGCTTGTAGAACATGCTTAAGAAACAAAGAAGAGGGACAACAAGAATGAAAAGCAAAAGTTCTTCTAATAAAAGGACAAGACAATGAGGGATAGATCACTGAATCAGTTTCTCCTTTCATTTGTTGCTGTTCAGCTGAACATAATAGTGGCTGCTACAACCTGTGGTATGCTTTCATCTAACCCTATGTAATGCGCTTGCCTCTAATCCAGAATGTCACACTAAGGTGGTGATGTAGGTTAATACTGTACAATGCACCTTCCTGACAATGAGATAAGGGGTGACTGTGTGACACTGAGAAAGGTGTCAACATCACAGTAAGGTCATTTGTATGCTGATGCTGAATACATTGTAATTGCATATAGAGTAGAAAAATTATGTAAAAAAAAAAAATAATAACTCAATAATGATTTATAATGATAATTGGCTCATCAGTGATAAATGCTGATCAGTGTGAAGCACACACATTGACCAGAAATAACTTAATAAAAAAAAGAAGAAGCAAGAAAACTTATACAGTGATAGGATTTGCACAATAATGTGAAAGAAACAAACAAAACTTGCTCAGCTACATCCAAGACAACAGCGTTTAATGATGGGGGGAAAGCTTCACTGCTGGACCTCACCAAAACTAACTGCAATAAATTTTGATTTCCTTGAGCTCCCACAGGCATCAAATGCCAACTAAAAGGACATCCAAACATGCTTTTTAAAAAGAAGTAGCAGACTGATTAAGAAATGCTCCCAGATGAAAATAGGTCCAAGACATTGTTTAGTAAAACATTCCAAGTATTAATCCAAGTGACAAACACAAGCACACACACATACATACACATATATATATATATATATATATATATATATATATATATATATATATATGTGTGTGTGTGTGTGTGTGTGTGTGTGTGTGTGTATACACAGAGAGAGAGAGAGAGAGAGAGAGAGAGAGAGAGAGAGAGAGAGAGAGAGATGAATAAAGGCCCAGTCCATACCTGAGGAGGACGGTCTCTCCCTGTCGGACAGTGATGTTGTCCATCACGGTATTATCGGATTGTGTGTCTCCCTGACTCCGTACCGGCAGACCTGCGGGAATAACAAGCATCAGCCTGAGACTGAGGGACACAACACGCCGCCACACACACTCTCCCACCATCTTTCCCAAAGCCGCTTGACCGGACACACACACGCGCGGCTGAAGTGTGTTATAGAGCCATTAGAGCTGCTTGCTTAATCCGGAATGCCTCTGCAGGTAGAAGGAAATCCCCTGCGCACTGGGAGCGGATGGAGTGCGCAAGCCGCTCTCGTCCTCACAGGATTAGCATCTTACAGAAAGCCTGTGTAGTCATGTGGCAAATATAGGCTGTCCTCGCTTTGCACGGATTGTTTAGATTGTTTTTCTGGCTTCCGATAGAAATCTCCTGAATGGCTTACACTGTCGACTACTTTAAAGTTGAGAGCGCGTGCGTGCAGAGCGAGCGTTGGCTGAAACTGAGATGCGGACTGCGTGCGCAGAGACATGCACACGCGCGCGCACGCACACACACACACACACTCTTTCACGCGGGTGAAGTTGATGAAAACCACGCGCGCCTTACTTCTGTTAAACACTAGCTGCAATTCAGACAGCAGATTAATTCTTCCTACATATATAGTATAAATGCACTACAAAGCGTCTTCTATACACATTATGTATTGTACAAACACTGAAGCATTTAGGATTTATCCGTCCCATAGACTCGCATGGACGCGTGGGAGAGGAAGATTAATAGATGCTCAGTGTGAAATGAATGGCGAGGCGTAGTCAGTCATTCCAAGAAATATAAACCAATTAGACACAAGGATGTTGTAATTGGATGGTGAGTCTGCTCTAAGCTAGAAATAAATTAGTGTCTGAATCACTCCCTCTGTTCGAACACAAGGCACTTTTTTTTTCAGTGGCCTCTGATGTATCAGAACTTCCATCTATGGCTAAAGTGCTTTTCAAATCGAAATATTGCATACATCATTCTTTTAACACCTCAGCTAACACATTTTTGGTACAGACATATCCTATATTGTAATTCCAAGAATGTCTCCTATCACATTTCCCATCATTTCATTTAAAGTGTGATCATAGTGAATTTGTTCAAGTTAGCCAATCTTAAACTTGGTTTACATCTAGATCATTACACATCGTTAAGAGTTGTTAAGAAGAAGAAGAAGAAAAAGAAGTGCACTTATGGTGTTCCACTAGGTTCTGTTTTAGGCTGTTTTCTCTTGTGGAGTTAGCAATTCTTATAAAATGATATTTAATTCAATATGCATTGGAGATTGGACATTCAGACATTCCAATTTTTATACTGTTTATCTAATACAGGGTCACAGGGAACCTGGAGCCTATCCCAGGGAGCATGGGGCACAAGGGTACACCCTGGATGGGGTACCAATCCATTGCAGGGCACAATCATACACATTCACACACCCATTCATACACTACGGACACTCTGGACATGCCAATCAGCCTACCATGCATGTCTTTTGGAATGGATCCCAGTAACACTGCGCACAAGCCAAGTATAACAGCACTGCCTACATATCCAAAAAGAGGCTTATATACTGTATATGAGTCAACTCTCAAAGATCACTTAAATATGAGCCAAGTATCTTTTGTGAATGAGACATCACAAATTCAGTGCAAATGTTTTGCACCTGATGGAGGTACACCTACATATACAAAAGCATTGATTGCTTTTTGATGATTCATCACTATGCAGTGCTACTAATCTCACTCAAGTCAATGTAATGAAAGTCCACAATAGACGTGTAGGCGACAGAAAGGCAAGCAAACAAACAAATAAATGAATGTGAAGTGAACCAATTACAAACTTAACCCATTATTGCATGGTGTTGCCATATGTCAACTATTAATTTATCTTAATATAATTTATCTTAATTTATATTACTTTAATTTAATTAATTTATTCATGAACTAAAATAGGTCTACATAGCAAAAAAAGACTCTAGGTTTCTCTAATAGTATATTTTCTTTTTTTTCTTTTTACTTTTTTTTTTTTTTTTACACATGATATTTAATTCATTATGCATTGGAGATTGGACATTAAACCCCAATTCATATGGGTTTATGAAATTTGCAAATCATTGCATTTTGTTTTTATTTACATTTATTTACATTTTACACAGTGTCCCATCTTTTTTTGAAATTGGGGTTGTAAGAAAAACTGTTGTACTTTTAGACATTTTGCAATTGCACCTTGTGCGATAATGTAACTTTGGTATGTGCATTCATGAACTGAAATAGGCCTACATAGCAAAAAAGACACTAGGCTTCTCTACATATTTTACACATTCAAAGTAAGAAAATCTGTTGTACTTTCAGACATTTTGCAATTGCACCTTATTTTCTAAAGAGAAAGAATCAATAATTCAAGAGAAAGAATAAAAAAAGATACTTCAACCAAAACATGTTTAAATCTAAGTTTTGAATGTATTTTTAGTGAGTAAATCTATCAACATACATTTTAAAACCAGAATACATAATAATAATAAAAAAAATACATTTTACATGCTTACTAGGTGGCAAAAACCTCTGCAATTTATAATTGCAGCTGGAAAATGCAGTAATTGGAGTTGAAATCTCATAAATGTTGTGTTATTTTTGACTATATAATAATCTCCACCATTGCACATTGTTGCCATATGGCTACAATTTACCAACTACCCTCTGATTTTATTGTATTATTATTATTATTATTATTATTATTATTATTATTATTATTTTATATATTTTTATTAGTTGAACTAATTCAAGTAATACAAATTCATAAAAAAAAACATTTGTCATGTGAATGTAACAATTAATGCAATAGAAGGTTAAAAAATATATGATTTCCCCAAGTCATACTATACAAATAAAAAAGGGAGACAACTAGTTTTATAATTGCAAGTTGAGCAAAACCAGTCAGAAAATTATTTATTATTCAACAAAGCTAGAAATGTGTAACCTCCTGAACTGGATAGTCTCAGAATCTCTCTTTACTCCGTTTAGTACACTTGCAGTACATTTATCAACTGTTAAAGGTGTTTATCAGAGTGCATGGATGTGAGAGTGTACCTTTCTCTAATAGCTATATTTATGGATGAAATATGTCAGAATAATTTGTCACTAATTGGAAGAAGTAATTTTGGGTGTTTTTCAGATTTGTTTGTTTGCAAGCTCTTTTAAAGTCTTTGAATATTTACTCCACTATAATTGCAAGAGATATTGCATGCATGTTTAGTCTTTAAACATACAGTAAGTATGCAGATTAATTTACAATTTGAACTTAAAAAACATTATTACTAAAACTACCAGTGTATATACAAGACTGTGAAAAATGGTTGCAATGTAAAAAGAAGTACCTTTAAGTTTTTAGTGGACATGCACCAGTGATTTGAGAATGAAAAAATTATGGTGTGTTTATAGCTTCACACCAGTTTGTTGTTTAATGGCTAGGATATCAAGACTCAAGGATAGAGAGGTATTCGGTATGGAGAGCTAGAGGTAACATGCCTGTTGCATGCAAATGATGTTCTCTTGGCACTATTTATAATGGGACTCCCATGTGGAATCTATAAGTTTGAGTGTCAGGCAGCACCTCCAAATCCAAGACCTTGATTTTATCCCAGAAAAGACTGGTATGCTACCTTCAGGAGAGAGGGGAGACCTTGCCCCTGGTGAAGGAGTGAAAGCACCTTGAGAATTCATATACAAGTGATGGTCAAAGAGAGCAAATTTGGTCAGCGGTAACAGTGTTAAAGGCCATGAACTGGTCTAAATTGGTGACGCAGTGGACAAAGATTGTGTTACTGGTCAATCTATGTCCCTATCCTCACCTATAGTTCCAAGCTATGGTTGTGAAAGAACAAGGCCATGAATACAGGCAGCAAAGATGAGTAGAGCCAATATCGCTTCAAATTGAGAGGAGCCAAATGAGGTGGTTCAGGTACCTTGCAAAGGTACCATTGTTCCCCATTGTCAACTCACGACTCGTTGTAGAGTCGCTCAAGAATTACCCCTGCTTACCCAGTAATTTCAACTTTCAGATAGATTAAGAATTTGTGTAATGTACCATAGTAATAAAATGCAAACAGTGAAAAGGCAATAATTCAAGGAATGACGCCAATTCGTTTCACCAATTCATCCCTTAGCATGGTTATGTTCCATATTTCTGCATATGTCAAATGGGAAGACTCGACTAAAAGAATATTTACGTGATTCAGTCTATATTACTGGGCTTACTTCTAGTGAGGACCAGAAGCGCATAGGTGGCTTGTACACATTAAAGTACAATGAACAGGACAGCAAGGTTGAAAATCAGAAAGTCTGCTAGAAACATTTGTGTGGGCTGCATATAAAAGAACCAGTATCAATGGGTATTCAGATTCCATGGAAATGGAAATGGATAATAGAAAAGTTCTGCAATTTCATTTTGCAGTAAAGCATTCATAGAGACATTATCTGGGAAGACCCAACAGGAGAAGTATGGAGAAATGACTGCTTGGTTGCTAAAATAAATTTGACAGCAAGGGAAACTTTTAGATGCTGTTTAGAAACTTAGTTTTAGAAAGTAAGAGAACAGCCACAGCAAAACTCTAGAGTATTTGGGCTGCTCTCCATCCACATTACTATACATTTACCTGTGTGCATTTGGCTAGTGGCAGATGTGAACGAAATGGAGCATATTTAGTAAAGACCTCAGAGTGGCCCTTGGTAGCTGTATAGTCCACTGAGACATTTCTGATGCACACCATATGTTGTCTCTCCATTAAGATCTTTTGTCCACTGGGAACCAGTAATAATCAGGCTTCAATAGCAGCAGCAGACTCCAAAGGGAACGTCAAAATATGCCATACACAGGAGAATATGTGGGCGGCCACTGTGTACTGTATTTAATGAACGATATGGTAATATCTTTAGCAAATTTGCAAGACACTGTGTTAATATTGTCAGTGTAGTTCAACTTCTGTTCTGAGTATTATGTGAGATGATAAGAAGATAGAAAATAACTGTCACTGAGAAACCTGTACCAGTCAGAGACTGTCAACTGACTATACACAAAATTATAGAAATGGCACTAAATTAGAGACACTTGTGCATAAGACATATGTACATAACAGAAAATAAAGAATTAAATATTTTTTTAAAAATTAAATATTCCAATTAGCAATTTATGATATCTTGTGTTTGGCCAAGTAGCCTAAAATAAAAGTTTTCAATGCTTCAAAATATCTGTTTAAACTTTGCATTTAAAAAAAATTTAAAAACAAGGTTTAAATAATATGTAAATATTTTTAATTAAAAAAAATAAAATGACTTAAACTGAGCATGCTGTCCACACACACAACAGATGTCCTGATTTATGTGCCTATACAATAAATTGTTCAATATGTCAAAAAAGAGGAGAAGAAAGTTCAAGAAACTAGGAATGGCCTAGGGTCATATCTATATAAACATTGTAGGAGGATTTACACCTATAAATATGAAGCCAAACAGCACACATCTGGTCATCAAAATTTTCTGTCATTACTCAGTACTACTGTATACTTGTTTTGTATTTTAACATTAGCATAAAGCTAGCCAGCTAGATGACTGTTAATAAAAAAGCCCACAGTTTTCACTGTCATATTCTATACTATTTAATATTATCCAGACATGCCAAAATATACTGTATCATAACAAGTGCAGTTTAGTTCATTGGTAATATTAGCTTGGGCGCACGGTGGCTTAGTGGTTAGCATGATCGCCTCACACATCCAGGGTTGGCGGTTCAATTTGCATGCTCTCCCCATGCTGTGTGGGTTTCCTCCAGGTACTCCAGTTTCCTCCCCCAGTCCAAAGACATGCATAGTAGGCCGATTGGCATGTCCAAAGTGACTATAGTGTATGAAAGGGTGTGTGAATGTTAGTGTGGTTGTGCCCTGAGATGGATTGACACTTCATCCAGGGTGTGCCTCGCATTGTACCCCATGCTCCCTGGGATTGGCTCCAGGTTCCAGATGAACATGTGGGATAAGTGGTATAGAAAATGGATGGATGGAGTAATATTTCCTATTATTTACTTAATATTTACTATTAAGTTAACATTAGCTATTAAGTTATAAAGTATCTAAGCTAGCTACCTGACTAGCTTAGTGTGCAGATTCTGTGGCTAAATCTAGGTTTTAAATAGAATAAATTCAGTGTAGTATGCCAATATAATCCAAGATAATATAAAACATGTGATTTATTATATTCTCTTGGATCATAGAACACACCCAAAATAATGCTTATAGTCACATTATTAGTTTCCATATACTACTTCAGCATAGCATTAACCCTGCATTCAAGTGGCATAGCATGTGTCAAAGCAACAGAAGGCCTATGATTTTCTATGTACTTGCTCATTTCTGAGCTGTGATTTCAGGGACAGGGACACAGGAAAAAAAGTGCAATTTGAGTAGAGATCTTCTGTAAATGGGATATAACACAGTAAAGTGACAAATTCAAATAATTGGATTCAATTATTCTATGGCACCGGTTGTCTGCTGTCCCCTGGAACCTCTACTCACCACTTAACTTCCTACCTGTGTTTTGCCCCCTTTCAGCACACCCTTGATAATTTCAAAATTATATATGAATATATTTTGTCTACTACCAACATATTTCAGAACATTTAAAAAAAAATCTGACAAGGTGCAACCACAAGCAACTGCACAAGCAATTGCTATACACTTCCATGAGACAGACTGCAAGCTAACGTGAACATAGTGCAACTCTTTCAGAATTTCTTAGGACTGTATAGTACAATATGTATATAGTGTCATACCCAAGGCACAGAAACCACAGATAAAAACATTCTCATAATTAAGGTGGAACTGTCAGGTAAAAATATCTCTTACATTTGAATGCTGTTTTTGTTCATGCTGTTTTGTTCAGATTAGAATAAATGTGGAATTAACCTTTAACATGACAACAGGTAGTGGATTTTCTGATGGATCATAGTTATTAGTTAATTATCTAAATGATGCAGTACACTTATTTTTGTGCTGGTTATTTTTCCTCATTCCGTGCAGTACACTTATTTTTGTGCTGGTTATTTTTCCTCATTCCTGCCTGCTACAGGAATGTCTAATCAAAAACACCATCATGCAATAACATTTAAAAATTATTATAGCCGCAATTCAGAAAAGGTTGGGACAGTATGGAAAAAGAACAAAACACAAAGTGTAATTTAAAAATTAATTTCACTATATTCACATTATACTATGTACTATATTGAAAACACATTATTAACATTATTTGATGTTTTACTTTGTGAATTATTATTATTATTATTTTTAAATATACACTCATTTCAAATCTGATGACTGCAACACACAAAAAGGTTGGGACAGTCGACTGTTGACCACTGTGTAACATCACCTTTTCTTTTAATAACACTTATTAAGCATTTGGGTGCTGAAAACACCAGTTGGAATTTTCTCAGATTCATCCATTATGCATTTCTTCAGCTGCGAAACTGTACAGTGCCTTTGTTGCCTTATTTTGCACTTCATAATGCGCCACACATTCTCAAGTGGAGACAGGTCAGGACTATAGACGAGCCATGCTAGCACCTGCACTCTTTTCTTATGTAACCAAGTGCTTGTAATCCAGGCAGAATATTGTTTGGCATTGTCCTGCTCTGGATGACAGCATATGTTGCTTCAAAATGTGTACATATCTTTCTGCATTAATGGTGCCCCCACAGAGTTACCCATGCCATGGGCACTGACACATCCCCATACCATGACAGACGCTGCCTTTGGACCTAATGCTGATAACAGCTTGGATGGTCCTTTTTGCTCTTTGGCCCGGAGAATACAGCAGCTGTTTTGTCTAAAAAATATTTGAAATAGTTTTTGAAATAAGATCTGAAACTATTTGAAATAGGACCACAAAACACAATTCCACTGTGCTACTCTCTATCTCAGATGAGACCAAGCTCAGAGAAGTCAGTGGTGCTTCTGGACAGTGTTGAGGTATGGCTTCTGCTTTGCATAGTAAAGCCTTAACTTGCATCTGTGGATGCAGCGGCGAATGGTGTTGACTGACAAAGGTTTACCAAAGTATTCCCGAGCCGATGTGAGGATATCCACTGCAGTCTCATGACGGTTTTTAAGACAGTGACATCTGAGGGATGGGAAATCAAGTGCATTTAGAATTGGTTTTCGGCCTTGCCCTTTATGCACGAGATTTGACTAGATTCCTTGAATCTTAATTATATTGTGTACTGTAGAAGGTCAAATGTCCAAAAACCAATTTGTCTTTTGGCAATGTTGTTCTTCAAGTGTTCATTTATTCGTTGACAGATTGGCGAGCCTCGACCCATCCTTGCTCTTGAAGGTCTATGCCTTTTGTGTAGTCTCCTTATATACTATGATTAGACGATTGCCTCACCTGTTTCACATCACCTTTTATTTCAACTGGTCATATCGCTATTAGTCATAAATTGGCCCAGTCTCAACTTTTTTGGAACCTGTTGCATGCATCAATTTCAAATTAAATGTTTATCTTCAAAAAACTATGCAGTTTATTAGGTAAAACATAAAATATCTTGTCTTTATACGTTTTTGGTTTAAATACAAGTCAAAGTACATTTACAAATTTGTTTTTATTAGCATTTTGCATAGTGTTCCCACTTTTTCAGAATTGGGGTTGTATTATTATTATTATTATTATTATTATTATTATTATTATTATTATTATTATTATTGTTATTATTATTATTATTGTTGTTGTTGTTATTATTATTATTAGGGAGTAATTCTTTGTAACAGCGTGTTAATTCCTATTCATGCAGCTGACACGTAGAACTGGGCATTATATCAATAAATTAGCGATATCGTGATAAATGATTATGCGATACACTTTTCTGAGATATCGCTGGTATGTGATGCATTTTTTATGTTTTTAATAATAATAAATTAAATGGAATTGAATGGATGTCGTTGAGTTGATGTAATTTCCTTTTATTTCCATAATCTTCATTGTCTTTGTAGGCATTAAAGACAAGTATTGTCAAACTCAGTTTAAAGATTTTTTGTTTGTATATTTTACTACTACATAACAGTGCTATAAATACCACCAAAATTGATTATCGTTTTATCTTGAAGGCTTTAAAATAATTCATTCATGTAAATGCAGTATCATTTTACATAGACAACACACAGTTTGAAATGCACATGAGTCAAAGCAAAGTTATTTGAACAGCATTGCAATTATTTAAATTTAAAGGAAATATTTACCTGACATGCAGGTTTGGGTTTTTATTTATTTATTTGTATATTTATTTATTTTACTTTTTTAGGAAGCGGGAAGCGGAAAGCAGAGGAAAAAGAAAACAATACTCTGTTCTGCTATAGAAAATTAATTACATTTAGTGCCAGGAGCAGGATCTGTAGCCCACGGCAGTATTTTGTAGTTGATAGTTTGAATATTCCCAGCAGCCACTAAATTCTATTTACTATTAATCGGATAGGACACTTCACAAGTCACATTGTGGGTTTCACCAGATCCATGCTTCTTTCAAAGCGTGCATGTTACCACACTACTAAAGAATTCAGAAGTCTTCTCTTTGTACTTTGCTTGGCATTGGCTGCAGTGTTTTTATGACTTAATTTGTTTTTCAGTGCTCTGTCTGTGTGTGTGTTTGCGTGTGTGTGTGTGTGTGTGTGTGTGTGTGTGTGTGTGTGTGACCAACAGATTAATACATGCCTCTGTCAAACATCAGGAATGAGCAGTACAGAATTTAAATGCTATTTTCCCACAATTTTCTACTTGAGGAGCATACCCACTGAGTGTTTGTCATTTAAAACTGGCAAATTTGTAACATTCCTCGTTTATGTGTATATGCAGAAGCTGGAAAATATGAGGTGGCATATCAAATTTAATGAAAAAAAAAAGTCAACTTTGTACTGAAGTTCACACACCAGGTAGTATCAAATGTATGTTTCCGTATTTTAACCTGAGCAGATGACTATGATCACTAAATAATCAGCAGATGTGATAAGGCCCAGTGATTCCCAAGTTGTTTAATTCTGGAACATGCTTTTAACCCTCTGGGTGTAAAGTTTAAATGTTTTTGTTCAAAACAGTCTATCAAAAATTATATTGTTTTCAACACCAGGGGGAAAACAGTAATTAAGAACAAGCCGCCCTGAGAGAAAGAGGCAACATGTCTCCGAATGTCTGTGAAACAATAGTAATTTTATGTGGGACTCCAAGTAGCATGAGATTGGAATGCAGTTGTGCTCCTCTTACACTCACACACTCAAACATACACATGCACACAAATCCAGACCCACTCATACACAGACATGCTGAAAGAACCAGCTTACACCTGCAAAGATGGACACCAGTATGACTAACATATTACATGCTAGTTGCACCAGCAAAGTTCTAGTCAACTAGCATGGCCATGCTAAATCAGCAGCAGACTTGCCAGTGGAAACCATGCTAGCATAAGCATATTCTCTCTCTCTCTCTCTCTCTCTCTCTCTCTCTCTCAAACACACCCACATATACACACCCACACACACACACACACACACACATTCTCTTCACACAGACACAGAGGGATGTGTGATCTCGCAGATCTGTCAGCCACAACAGAAGAATTTAAATGATGTGCAACAAAAGCTGTGAGCTGACAGCAGATAGGCACTTTGGAAAATAAGTGACCGTTACTTTCTCTAAATAATGATTCCTCTACACTTCTCTCTGTCCCCATCATTACATTACTGCTTGTCAAACAGGTTTGAAGTGATTTATCAAATATACATGACTATGGTTGAATAAATCAGGGTCTTTGTAATTAGAGTTATTGTAAACTATTTTCTACTGTCTTCTACACTCATGTTGCAGTGGGTTGCTCATGCTGTGTGACATGTTTAGCATGTTGATTCATTCATCTTCAGTAAATACCTTTCCTCATACAAAGAACATAAAGTAAATAAATAAATAAAAAGGTTTCGTTTGTTCTCTGTTATTATTTTGGAGAGAGCGCCTACATTCATTAGAAAATATTACGGGCAGATATAAAGACGGGATCGGTACAGGAGTACCTGGGAGTGGTCAGAATTCCTTCAAGAACAGATGGGAGTTGAAAAAAAAATCCTCTATGTTATGGTTCCTTAGTTACATAAGGGTTCTTAGCTTCAACTTTGAACCCTTTCTATTAGAGAAACACTTTATTGTTGGAGGGTTCCAGATGCAAAAGTAAAAAAACCCTTAAGGACACTACTTTTTCTAAGAAGGTACTGACCATAGTGATTTGACACTCAGAACGTCTCATATAGAGTATTCAAGTGAACATTTGCTATGCAACGTATGCTTGTGCCAGAACCTTGATATTCAACATACAGTCTGGTCCATAAGTATTTGGACAGTGACACAATTTTTATAATTTTGCTTTACACCATCACAATGGATTTGAAATAAAGTGATTAAGATGTGATTGATGTGTAGACTTTCAGTTTTAATTCAAGTGGTTTAACAAAAAATTATGGTAACTGTTTAGGAATTACAGCGATTTTTTTTTTTTTTACAGAATCCCTTCATGGCCTCTTTCCTCGTTATTTTGTGACAAATTAAGGAGATAAAAGGTCTGGAGTTATAAGTATGAATTTGCATTTAGTAGCTGTTCAAATAAACTCTCAATATGTAGTCCAAAGATGTGTTGATGAAAGTGAAGGAGGCCATCATTAGGCTAAAAAAACAACAACAGACTTATCAGAGAGCTTTCAGAAACTTTAGGAGTGGCCAAATCAACAATTTGGTACATTCTTAAAAAGAAAGAATACAAAATTATGAAAATAGTGTCACTGTCCAAATACTTAGGGACCCAATTGTAGGGCTGCTTCAGATAAGTTCCATGTGAACATTTTTTCTGTGAAACTGGATTGTGTGTGCCCTCTATTCATATTAACTTTGTCCACAAGCTCCATGCCCATGTCCTTCAAGCTGAAGTGAGTATGAAAGTATGAACATTAAAAAAAACTTGTTTTTTGGCTGGATAGTCTCAACCAGATGACATGTAAACCTTTCTAGCAAACAAAAACAACAACAAAAAAAAAAACATAAAAAAAAGGAAAACAGATGCCTTTAAACAGAACGATTTACATTCACCTCATTTACATTTGAACAGTTGAAGGTTAAGGGCCTTTCTCAAAGGCCCAGAAGTGGCAGCTTGGTGGTGCTGGGTGTTGGACTTCTGACCGGAAGGTTGTGACTTCAAATCCCAGAACCGCCAAGCTGCCTGCTGTTGGGCTCTTGAGCAAGGCCCCTAACCCTCAACTGCTCAAATGTATAAATGAGGTGAATGTAAGTTGATCTGGATAAGGGAGGCTGCCGAATTCCATAAATGAAAACATAAACAAATACTTTGACTCCTATTTGTACTTTTATTTGTATCTGTTCAGACGTTTAGAACACATTTGTTCAATTTTATTCATATGTAACCATAGCGTATTGTTATATCTCTATTTCCCAAAAGGTAATATGACAGGTGGACACTTAGAAGATGTCTCAAAGCTTTATGAATTTAACTTTAGTAAAGACCAACTAATAACGCAGGCTTGAACAGCCAACACATAATATTGGTAATTACAGTATCTCACAAAAGTGAGTACACCCCTCACATTTTTGATTATATCTTTTCATGTGACAACACTGAAGAAATGATACTTTGCTACAATGTAAAGTAGCGCAGTGACACTAGCTTGCCATTGGGAGCAACTTGGGGTTCAGTGTCTTGCCCAGTGTCTTGCCCAGTGTCTTGCCCAAGGACACTTCAGCATGTGGAGTCACCCGGACCGGGAATCGAACCGCCTACGATCAGTGGACAACCCACTCTACCAACTGCGCCACAGCCGCCCTAACATTCACCAGCTCCGTGATATCATCATGGAGAAGTCACTGGAGTGACGGACTCCAGTGACAACCTTTGAAGCTCTGGTGAACTTCATGCCCAAGAGGGTTAAGGCAGTTCTGGAAAATAATGGTGGCCACACAAAATATTGACACTTTGGGCCCAATTTGGACATTTTCACATAGGAGTTTACTCACTTTTGTTGCCAGCGGTTTAGACATTAATGGCTGTGTGTTGAGTTATTTTGATGGGACAGCAAATTTACACTGTTACACAAGCTGTACACTCACTACTTTACGTTGTAGCAAAGTGTCATTTCTTCAGTGTTGTCACATGAAAAGATATAATCAAATATTTACAAAAATGTGAGGGGTGTACTCACTTTTGAGAGATACTGTGTGTGCTAATAGTTATAATTGTAATAGTTTTTTCATATAAAAATATAATGCAAAATATATCACAAAAACATTAATGTCACTTCATTGATGTCACTTCAATCATTAACGTCACTTCAATCATTTGACATTACTTAAATCCTCCAACATTGCTTGATTCAAATTCAAGTGATGCTTATGTGTTATGTGTTATGAAGGCTCAATGTAGAAAGTTTGTAGGAACAGCTTTTTTAGGAAGCTTTCACCACACACTCACACACAAAATATTCAGGCTGATGTATTATAGGTGAGCTGTTCTGAAATCTGATTTAGAATAAAACGAGTCATTAGACACGAATTGCTTTTTTTACTGTTACACACTATCTAATGTGAGATTTGAATAATTAGTTTAATTACAAAACCTTCAGATAATGACTTCATATAAGCCATTAGGTGGATTACTGTAACACTAGGATCTCTAAATGAAGAGTTAGCTGAATTAACATACGCAGTGTTTCTGTTGTCGCTTTTGAAATGAGTCACACTCCATTCCGTCCGCACAACTCTGATAAGCAGAATTGTCTATATCTAGGGATCTTTATACTAATAAAGCCTGAAAGGCAGGAGGATGGTTTCCTGGCGTCTGTTAGAACAGGAGCAGATTAATGGAAATTATGAGACAGAATGAAATGATTGCATGATAATGTACCCTGACAAAGATAAAGCCACTGACAGAGTGATACACTGACAAGCAGTAAGTCGTCTGTTCTAAGATCACAGGATTAAACTGTTAACTTCAGATAGTAATGCACAGTAATAATGCTTGTGTCTGATAAGGATGCTGCCTGGGAAATGAATTTCCCTTAACCAGAGGATCACACTGATTAGATTTCATATCTACATGAATCCAAGTCCCAACTTACACAATTAGGAGCCTGGTTGTGAGTAAAGCCCCTGATATAAGTGTGATGAGCCAGGAAACAGCTGCTGCAGGTCTATTCTGAAACTTCCGTTATGTGAGACACATTTAAAATAATATAATCACTCATGGAATTGGGAAATGCTATTCAGTTTTCAAGCAAATTATACGCAAGCCGAAGTTTCATGTGAGAACAGATGTTTCATATGACACTTCCCTACTGTTGTAGTCCCTCAGCTAGTAGGTGATAATCTCAGATGCCAAATTCCTGACAATCTGAAATTCTGGAGACCAGCCCTGTATTTCTATGTACAAGAAAATATATTTGTATTTCAGTATTTAAAAAAAATAATAATCATCAGCCCATTCAACTAAATGTAATGCTACAGTACTTAATACAAACACGTTGCATGTTTGTGATATAGTGGGAGAACAGTTATGAATAAATTGTTGATTAGCTCAAAAGTGATACCCTCTCTAACAGATCAAAACAACCGCAGTACGATCTTTTTCTAAATTAAAACTTTGCCCAATTTACAGTGGGGCATTTGTGAATATACTTTCATCCAAAGTGGCTTGAGTATAATTTAGATTCATCCAAATGTAATGCAGGCATAAAGCAGTTGAGTGTTAAGACGCTTTGCACATGGATATCCGCCAATCCTGAGATTTCACCTCACACCTTTCTATGTTTCCAGTCACTAGCATAGATCCACAACTGCTAAGTAACCTATGGCCCAGCCCAACTGGCCAGATTTTCAGTATCGGATAATGATAATGTACCATCCTGCTTGGAGCACCGAAGCTCTGTGTTACTCCATTAACCCATTGAAGTTGTGTTCACCGCCAAAAATTACAAGGCAGCATGTAATCATTTATCCTTAATTATTGACTGCTTGTACTCTGTAGAAATAAGCAGAACATTTCTGTTAAAAGAACACATTCCACATTTTGGAATAAAAGGAATTTCCGGCTGTTTTGGGGGTGTTCAGCATTGAATTTATTTTTCACTTCACACTCCTTAGTAGTGGGTAATGGCTCATATGAAAGTAGATACTCAGACCTTTTAGAATTGCAGGGTTTTTCCTGAAGTATTTCTGATTTCAAAAACAAAAATGGTTGTTTTTTTCCCCACACAAAAACATCCCTACTCTCCCTCAAGTGCTTGTCCATAAGCATCGAAAATTTGAAGGAGTTAGCTTCAACTACTAAAATTCTGTGCAGGGTTATACAAACAGTGGTAAAAACGTCTCCAAATGGTTCCAAAAGAACAATCACATACTCCAAAAGCAAAAGTGTTTTTTTTTTCCTTACAAATGTTTATATCTTCAAAGTAAATGATGATTTCACTCCCATTTCTTGCACTCATTGATGCCCCAAATGCTTGTCCATAAATATCCAAAATTTGAAGAACCAATAAAAATTTTAAAAGGTAAAAAGTCTCCAAATGGCTATAAAAAATTGTTTTTAATTTAAACGCGACAGTAGATATTAAGCTTTTATCTCTCATTACTTTGTTTGCTCTGGCCTTCCACCTCTGTGCCCTTTCTCCTCTCTCAGCCTGCAGACCCTGAACTGCATTCATGTCAACGCCATGTTAATGTCCCTGAATGGATTTATAAACAAAATGCTTCTTTTTTATTTGGTTGTCAGTATACCTGGACACAACGGCAAAATAACAGCTATGTGTGGGAAACAAACCTGAAGGAAAACAGATGGATAGGAGTAGCACCAATTATTCCATGTTTACCAGAAATACTTTCAGACCAATTTTGGGAATTTAAAATAAAAATAATAAAATATTATTATAGATAGAAATGCAAACATGTTTTATTATGTTGCTGGTGCAATTAATTATGAAGTCATGACACTACACTGTAACAAACCTACAGAATATTTTCAGATACTGTTTAGTATGCTAGTATTCATTTTGAGACCCGGACATGCTGAGCTAACAGTTACTCAACATGGCAGTAAAAAAAAAAATCTAAAATAAATCATTCTTGCAGCAAATAAACTCTTTCATTTCTTCTCCAAACGCAAATCACACCATAATCTTTGGGTAAAGTTGTTTTTCAGAAATCCTCCAACTGTTCTCCCTCAAATCTCACATACTCACAGACCAGCACAATTCTCTCAAGACAGCTGACAAGTAAAGACAACTGCAAATAACTGATTTAGCTGACAGTTTCATGACACTAATTTATGAGCAAATTTCTGGTCGCAGTGTCAGTCAAATGGCATCTTCCTCTGAAGGTAGGCAGCGTTTTTGCACAATGAGTAACCAAATCTACCAGACTCTAGCAATTGTCTAGACGTCTGGCTTGCTTTTGTAATACTGCTCTCTTTCAATCCCCTCATCCATACTCAATGAATCATTTGTTGAGTATAAAAATTGTGTAAAGTGCATGCAATGGTATTTTAAGATATTAGGTCCCAGTCATGCAAAACAACATGATGGTGTTACTGAGCAGCTACACAGACAGGGAAGAAAGAACTGCATCCACATAGAATTAACATGTGTATAACATTGGGATATAACCATATACCGATGCATTACTGTATTTGAATTGAAAAGATAATGTGTTCTAAACAGACAGAAATACAGATGTGAATAGGAGGCACTTACCATAAATGTTCAAGGACATTGGGTTGAGATTAGAGATTTGCATAAGGACTGGGATTTCATGGGACACAACAAAAAGGTCACATGAGTAGGTGGTTTTTACTTTCATGTGGGTGAGAGTGAGCGGTCATAAATGAACAATGTGGTACTGCACAATGCATTTCATCCTTAGTAACTGATGGTTTAACTATTTTACTACATGGTATTGCCATATGGCAACAATATATTTATCTCCAGTTATTTGATCAGCAATAATACAAAACTACTATCTTCCTATGTAATTGGAAAAAGGGGGAATAAACTTTGATATAAAAAATGGTCCATGTCACATGACCAGGAAGGGCTGTTTGCACTTCCTCTTCTGCAATCACATGGTATGGTGAAGGCCATCATTGGAGGGCTTTCAAAACTATATTAATCTTTCAATATTTAGGCAAAACTACTTAAAAGTTAAAAATAGAACACTAGTATTAACATTAACATAGAGTTAATATTTATTTTTTGTCATGTAGACAAGTTAATATATTCCGTTAAATGGAAAAATGTTATTATAAAATGCAATTGCATTAACTAATGAAATTGTGGTAAGTGCATTCCTGAATGAAAACATGGCTAAATAGCAAAAAAAGGCTTCACTAATAGCGTATTACATTTTTTTTCACATTCAAAGAAAGAAAATACATTTTGCAATTGTACCTCATTTTCTAAATTTGATATTTCAAGAGAGAGATTTAAGAACTAAAGAGAAATACTTAAAAAGATACTTCACCCAAAACATGTTTGGATCAAATTTTTATATATATTTTGAGTGAGTAAATTCATCAAAATAAAGTCCTGTGCACACCTCTGGTTGAGACCAATTACAGTATGAACACAAGTGATATAGCTGATGTTGTGCAACTGTCAGAGCCAAAAAAAAAAATCTCTTCCAGTTTAGGCCATGCCAGCTTTGGGTTTAAATCTGAATACAAATAAAATTATGGATAATTGGAGCATTAAACAGATACAGATAGTAGCAATGTGCAATTACTCACTATTCTTCATCTGATCAAGATACTTAAAGTTCCACTGAAGAAAAGCAGGTCTGCCGTAATTAAACAACACAGAGACTGATAACATTAACCAATACATTAACAAGAGCTCAATAATGAGTCTGCCCTGTCAGTGCAATGTCAATATCCTAACTGCTACAAACCAATTCAAGTGATTTTCAGTTCTTGATAAAATTTACATCCTAATGATCAATTATAATCCACAGCTTTGCTCCACCTCTAATGCCATCAGTATGATGCGTATATATGCATTACACAGTCATAGTGTTTGCTTTAGATTAGTACCTTTACTAAACTCTGAGACTTTAGAAAGGGCAGCTACCTCACCACAACATAAATATAGCCAATATGTTTGCTTTAGCAAAGTTTGTGTTAAAAAAAAATATTTTTAAAGTCTTGTAAAAGTAGAGACATGTTCTGACCTTGAATGCAAGTCTACTCAGACTATCTTACCTGGAAAAAAGACAGAGCATTGCTCAAACTGCACAGAGTATTATATTAAATATTTCTATTCCAGATCATAATCGAGCACACAAGCACACAGATAATAGAGAATTGATAGGGTACTACATCTGATAACAAAACACAAAAGTCTGTTTTAATAATCCAGGACAAAGAGATCAAACTATAGGTAAAGTTTATGTTCAAGGAGATGTAACTATAGCTAAATACAAAGAGATTCATCTGTTGTGCTAGACTGTTCAGTATTCATTTGGAAATACTAATGAATGCAGGCATAAAAATCAGAATATGTGACACCCATTTATATTTTTAATCCTTAAGATTTACTTTGTTTATTGTTAGATTTAAATATAGTTGCACATGAATCATTTCTGACGCAGATCCTAAAGGGGAATGTAAAATAGACTAAATTACTGAGTATACGACATTTTGCCATAAAATACCGCCCCCACGCCAGCGTGCTCTCTCCCGGTCTCTCTTGCATGCTCTAATCGCCATGGAGATCCTCTATAGTGGAGGCGCAAATGCTATGCCGTAATGAGCTGTTCCTGTTGAATTCACAGCAGCTACTTAAATAGACTTGTCATGCTAGATACGCCTGCAGTCATATTAAAAGCCCAATACACTTCTGCTTTGTCTTGACAAATACCAGCTGTAATTAGCTCCATTCGCTCTTGCGAGCATTCGCTTTAGGAGTATTTATTCTGCTCAAATTTCAACAACATGCTTCAAGGAAAGGGTTTAGCGAAAAGAGCATCAGGATAAAACCTTTTAAAAATGTATATCATGCCGCATTTGGCAAACTATAAAACACATGTTGCCGTCTAACAGGCGAGAGGCATGGCAAGATAGCAGAAACTTACAGAAAGAATATGGAAAGGAACCACTGTTAGCTTGGCACCTACATATAAATAAAAATAAAAATAAATCTTACAACCAGGTTACTGGCAGTGTTAGCTCAGTGATTAAGGTGTTGGTCTGGTGCTCAGAAGGTCATGAGCTCAAACCCCAGCACCACCAAGCTGCGATTGTTGGGCCCTTGAGCAAGGCTCTTAATCCTCAATTGCTCAGATGTATGAATGAGATAAATGTATGTTGTTCTGGATAAGGGTATCTGTCAAATACCATATATGTAATGTAAATGTACTGGTACATGAGCATTAACATAGCAACAGATTAAGCATTGCAATATAACAATTTCTTAATAAGGATTTACCTTAAGATAAGGACTGCATAAAATGATTATCTACAAAAACAATACATGGCTGACCATGGACGGCTTACCAACCAGGCTTACTGGGCACATGCATAGATATATTAATGTTCACAGCTTGCAAAAAGCCAACATAAATACAGTCACCACAGGTGACAGGTTCCAAGCCCCCCAGCAAATGCCTGAAACCATGGATAGTAGCGAAAACCATATTCAGTACATATCTATGATATAAATAAGTATAATAATATTCAACAAATTTGACAAATGGATATGCTGGACAAAGGGATGGTTAACGTTCCTGGCAGGACACCCATGATTTCATCACTTTACTCAGAATGCCACACTATTTAAATTATGAACATTGACTGTACTTCTGGAATTTTCTATCAAATTTTTCAGACTGTGATCAACCGCGGTTAAGTCAAACCATGCTAGCTGAAACAGTGGATACGGTGTTTTTACTATAATGTACATTAATTCTAGCACTAATGGTATTTTTCATATAGATTCCAACTAAGTATTTCATTCGTACTTTTAACTTGATCACATAGATTGTGTCATCCAGAGTGAGTATGGTGAGAAAGCAGTGGCAGTATGCAAGCTAGCTAGCTAGGTTAGCCATGTCAGGGAGAGAAACCTTTTAGGTGACAGATGAGCACACATGAATAGAAGAAGAAGAAGAAGAAGACGAAGAAGAAGAAGAAGAAGAAGCCTTAATTTCTCACATATACATTAAGGTACGATTTAAGGTACGATGAAATTATCTTCTTCGCATGTTCCCGCTTGTTAAGAGGTCAAGGCACAGGGTCAGCCATGATATGGCGCCTCTGGAGCAGAGAGGGTTAAATGTCTTGCTCAAGGGCCCAACAGTGCCAGCTTGCCTGTGCTGGGGCTTGAACCACTGACCTTCTGATCAGTAACCCAATTTAAAAGAGTTACGAATATACTTTTAGTTTTAACAATTAGTTGTATAATTACACAAAATGTTACATGTCATTGTGAATTAGTATATGAATTTGTGTGTGCATGATGTCCTTGTGATAAACTATTGTCCCATCCAGGGTGTATTCCTGGGTTCGGGACCAGTGTTCCCGTGATTGTCTTTGGATCCCTCGCTGAATATTGTTTTATTGTATTATTGAAAGTGAGTAAGTTATATGTCAACATGAGCCTGATGAGCTGTTTCATATGCCAGCTTATTGTGGCACCCTTCTTTGTTTCCCATAAACTTCTTGTAACCACGCCTGCCATGTCCCATTTGCTAGTAAGATCAGGATATGTAGTCACATATTGTCATGTCGCCTGTTAAACATCTATTCATGCATCCATTTTCTCTACCACTTATCCTACCTAATGTCAAACAAACCTGAGTCTGCAGACACAATTTATCCTTCCTAAATGGCATTCGGCCTACAACACATGTTTTTGGACAGGGAGAGGAAACAGGAGTACCCAGAGGAAACCCCCATGGGAGAACATGAAAACTCTGTGCACACAGGATGGAGGCGGGAATCTTGGAGGTGCGTCCCACACCCGCGAAACATAATTGATCTAACTTTTAAAGGAGAACAATGCATAATTTAGACATCTGTACCCTACAACAATTTTATATTCATTTTTAATATGTTTCTTGTTTTATTATGTTGAGTTACAGTGAAATACTTCACAATAATCATGATTCACAGGAATGCTAAATCATAAAGCTAACAAATAGGGCTTTGTAGCATCACTAGTTACAAACAATATATTCAGCTAAAATTTAATGTTCTGCGACCTTTTGCTGATGTAATTCCGGCAGAGGTATGAGACATATAGAGCTTTTTGGCATTATTAGCTATCGTTATTTTCATCTTTTTATCTGTAGAACACTATTTAGATTAAACCGGTCATGTCACTCCTACGAATAAACAAAAATACAGAAGTCAGGGCTGGTTACAATTGCTTTATCAGGGTAAAGTCACATTCCAAATCTTCTAGAGTGAAATCACAGTGGAACCATATCTATGGAAATTCTACAAAGCAAGTAGCATGCCTGCATGTGCATCTCTAATGCATGCTTACCATGTTGAGATTGGACTCAAAAATTGGTAATACCACTCTTAAAAAAAGTGGTGCCATCCCTGTTCATGAATTAAAATTTAGAAATGTTATTGGTGTGTTGTTCTGAATTTGTGACCAATCAGTGGTCAGTTAGGTCCTCACTATTTTTAACTGGAACTAGATTAGTGGATGAAAAAACATGAATAACTGTAAACCCAGATTACACATGCACATATACATTCATTTTTCCTAATGGGCTGCATTAAAAGGTCTAAAATGGGTAAAAGATATTGTCACTGCGGACCATCAAGTCAGAGCTTGTTAAACAGCTGGACTTTTGGTGGGTGAGACTGCAAGGAGAAAATCAAGAAAGAAGCTAATCGTTTAAGTTAATACTGCCTTCTGCATATCAGGGAAACTACTCATAATCAATGTGTAATAGATGTGTAATCAGCCTTGCCCATGACAAACCCCATACACTGACATTTCAGCATGATGCATATGTTTTACACCCATGGTGCTTGCTGATGGACTGCACTCATTACATACTGCTCAGTATGCATGTGCTGATAATTATTTGTGACAAACAGTTCAAAATTACTGGCACCCTTGATTGCATTTAAATAAATATTAAAGACAATGATTCACATTTAGAGTTCACAATTAGGGGGTTGCACGGTTCAGGCAAGGGTTACAAAAATGCATAGGCAGTTAAAAAGAACATTAAGCACAAGCTGTGCAATAGAAAAAAACAACTCAACAGCAAGAGACAGTAGAAAAATTGCCAGGAATTGGACACATGAGTTTACTGTGTCCTTACACATAATGAGGAGGAGGATGAGGGAGGCAAAGTAGTAACCAAAGTTTCAGAATTGCACAAGATAGTTGATTCTTGGGCTTGTCAAGATTCAAAATAATAAATTTCACCCCATAAGCTGTTGGAGAGATGTGGAGTAGAGGTAAGTGGAGGCAAAACTGAAGATAGAACTGTTTGTGTTCTATGTAAAAAGCTATTATATTCCTATTAAGCAGCTATCTTTTGCTTAGCTGCTATCAGTTCCCAGCAGACTAACATTAGCATGGCCAAACTTGCTAGAATGTTACCTAAACAGTTACACTGGGCATATGCTAAGCATTGAGCGTTTAACATCACTGTGTAGAAAAATAGCCTTTAGATTTTTATTTGTTTGTCCACTCTGAAAGTGTCTACCTTTCTGCAGGAATCCTGGATGCTTCAACATTGGCCTAATTTACATAAAAACAATATACATTTTTTTTTAGATTAGGGTTCTGGTGTTGTTGTCGTCCGTCCCCCAACCTCCCCACACCCCCCCACACCCCCGTCCTCCCCAAATTATATGTTTCAGGCAACTCTTACCCCTAGCAATTAAATAAATTCATTGAATACGCCACAGAATAAAATAATTGAAGGTTTCATACAAAAACATGAAATTGATATTTACTATTTACTATGGAAGCAAAATATTGTATCATCAACTTCTGCCTTACATTCAGTATATACATCATACAGTGCCCTCCACTAATATTGGCTCTCTTGATATGAGCAAAGAAGGCTGGGAAAATTGTCTTTATTTTTTAAAATTTTGAGCTTTTGTTAAAAAATAAAATAAAATCACAAAAATACTCTCATGGATATCAAACAATTGCAAACAAAATACAGGTTTATAAAGAAAAAAAATATTGGCACTCTTTTAGTCAAGACTTTGTGCTACCTCACAGCTCTGAGTTTCTCCTATAGTGCCTAATGAGGTTGGAGAATACATGGCAAGGGATCTAAGACCATTCCTCCATACAGAATTTCTCCAGATCCTTCAAATTTCAAGGTCCACACTGATGGACTCTCCTCTTCAGTTCACCCCACATGTTTCTATGGTTTTCAAGTCAGGTGACTGGGATGGCCATGGCATCCGACGACCTTGATTTTGTGGTCAGCAAACCATGTTTGTGTTGGTTTTGATGTATGTTTGGGATCATTGTCCTGCCCATTTTAAGCTTTCAGTCAGGTTTTCATTTAATATCTGTTGATATTTATTAGTCCATGATGCCATGTATTCTAACAAAATGTCCAAGTCCTCTGGCAGAAAAACAGCCGTAAAACATTAATGAGCCACCACCATATTTAACCGTGGGCATGAGGTACTTTTCCATATGGCTGCCTCTCTGTGTGCGCCAAATCCACCTCTGGTGTTTATTGCCAAAAAGCTCTATTTTGGTTTCAATTGGCCATAGAACCCGATCCCATTTGAAGTTCCAGTAGTGTCTGGCAAACTGAAGACAGTTGAGTTTGTTTTTGGATAAGAGTAGAGGCTTTTTCTTGAAACCATTCCAAACAACTTGTGGTGATGTAGGTGACTTCGGATTGTAGTTTTGATTGAACCCAAAACACAACTTCTGCAATTCTCTAGCTGTGATCCTTGGAGATATTTTGGCCAATCAAACCATCCATATAAACACACATACAATTCCAGGTTGATTCATAACATTTCCAGTTGACTGGAATTCTGAATTATTGCACTGATGGTGGTATTGAGCATTTTCAATGCTTTTGCTATTTTCGTATAGCCACTTCCCATTCGGTGACCTTTTGCTGCAAAACTTTTTGCTGCACATCACAGCTATATTCCTTGGTCTTATCCATTGTTATGAATGACTAAGGGAATTTATCCTATGTGTTACCTCATATTTATACCCTGTGAAACAGGAAGTCATGAGTGAACAATTTCCTGTTCCTAGTAACCCAGGTGTACTAAAATCTTTTGCACATCTATATTTATCAAATATATTTTTTTAGCTAAACCTGTGTTGTGTTTGCAATTGCTTGATATCCATTTTTTAAATAAAACTCAAAAGGTTAAACAATAACCCTAAGACATTTTTTCACAGCCTTCTTTGCTCATATTTACCAAGGGTACAACTATTCGTGTAGTTAACAGCCAATTATCTAATTATATGTCATACTTTGAGTAAATAACTGATATGTGCTGCTTGGTGAACACAAGTCATTATTTCTGTTTATTAAATGAGAGTTCCATAAATGTCTGAAAATCATGCAGAGTTATCACTTGGAACAGCCCATTGGAACAGCCCACATGCAGAACAGCCCATTCTGACCAATTTCGTGTTTTTTTTTTTAATGAATGTGAATTTTTTTTTTTAATATGATAACTGTGCTAAAAGATTAGGCAATGGTTTTGATATGAAAATGTATTTATAGGGTTGGAGCCTCCTGCTTAGCATCAGCCGAACAGACTTAGAAGAAAAACATGCTTAGTTGCCCATCGCTCCACTAAACATATGGTCATTTCCCCAGCCCTTTACAACACAGATACAGTCTGGAAATGTGTACCTTCTCTACTGTATAGCTTTTACTGCTATATATAATTTCATTTTCCAAGTGCAAAATGGAGATAAGGTGTCCATTAGGCTCTTAAAACATTCCCAGATAACCGACTTAAAACATTTCCCGATAGCAGATATGAAATAACATTCCAGGATGGCAGATCGAACTTTTTTTTTTCTCCATGATTCAGTGGCTCATGGAGGCTTGGTGACTTTAGGGGCAGCAGCGGCAGCGGACTGTCGTCAACACATGGAAGAAGGCAAATGAGATTACAGGGCTTAAATGAGGTTTCCTCTCTCTGACAGATTTACTGATCCTTGCTGGCCAGAATATAGAAAGCAGGCAGTAAAAACCTTCATCTGTGCAGTGAATTATACACAGGCTAGAATAACCTGTTTGGCTTAGAAAACCCACACAACCGTATTTGATTTAACTGCTTATTCTCCCTTGGCCATTCTCTCTCTTTCTCTCTCTCTCTCTTTCACAGCCCATTCCCCTTTTCTCTATATATGTGCCAGCAGTAGAGCCAGGGGTATTTGTCACCGTCGCACCACCAGGATCCACCACTCTCTCACTCCTCTTTGTTTTGCATGTTGTGTGTCTGTAGACTCAGGTTTGTTCAGCACAACACTGCACACTCCTGTATGGCCCAGAAAATCCATCACAGCCTGGCATCCTCTGCTGTGCGGACATCAGCAAATCTAAATATTGTAGGATTGTCGTTGCCACCAGTTCCACTGTAACATTTCTCATATTCCCAGCGCAATAGCACATTGAGGTCATGCAGGAGCAGTCAGGCTTTGCAGTACTAAAACTGTCAGCACTGTTTATTTCACTCTGCCAGCACAAGAGGGACCAGTAATAAAGCAGGTCAGGGACCTCTACTATCACCTTCACATCAAACAGCACGTTATTCAATCAGATATATTAAAATCCCATTTCCCATTTAGGTGACATTGCTTTTGAATTTTTTTTCATTCGATGATGGCATTTCAAGTGAATTTTAATCTTAGTTATAAATTGCATATCTGATTTTAATTCTGCAACTATCACCCAAACCTACTATAATTAGAGACTTGCCATTTATACAGACTTCTATATCTGTTATGACATTGTTCTGTGCCTCATATATGGTTATTATATCATGAAGACAATGAATAATATCATATTTCATTCATTGTGAGATTAATTAACATTGAACTGCAGCTGAACCACCTCTAATAAAAAAAAAAGTTAAATATTTGGCATGGCCACACAAAAGTATTGTGCAAGTTGTAGGGATTCCACATAGCAGACTTGTAATAAGGACCGCTAAACATTGAAAAACATTTAATCAACAATCCACAAGGAAAAAACACCCAATGTTTGTTAACATACAGTCTGAATTTAAGCTCTTCTAAATATTAGAATATTTTCCACTTTGAGAAAAAAAAACAATGTTGTGCCAAATCCACTTGACAAACAAATGTTTCTGATAAAAATCTAAATTTACCACTTGGTGCCACAACATAATTAATAATAGTTCATAATAAAATCAAGCCTTATTATGTAACCACCCGTGAGGTCAATATTCACAAAAAATGCATGATTACAAAAATCATAGTCTATACATCTCATACAATGCTTTAAATAGTAGAATTAGTTGATTTTCAAAAGGTTACCAAATTAAATACTATGTTTTTTCCCCTTATGCAATTCTGTTGCACAATCTTCCTTTACTTGCAGCACTGTAATTTAGATCTTTACCGTCTGGCCCATTAATTTGCTGTTTCTTAGCAGTGGTATTGTTTGCTATTTTTTCCCCATTCAACAAAATCATTTTCTGCCTGAATGGAGTGGCTGGGCTGAATGAGTAGCTTACATCCGCTTTTGGCTGCACACCATCAGCTATTACTGTGTGTGGGCTTCCATTGCTAAAGCATAGCAGTCTGACTGTATAGCTGTAGAAATGCAAGTGCTGACTAAACGCAATTGTTCGCTTTGGAAAGCACACTCTTTTATATCCTTCACTTGGCTGCTGGCTAATAAGCCATGCTGTTTTGCTACATAGCAAGATGCACAAGCCAAACAGAATGGAGCTCTATTATTAAAATACCAGCATGGGGCATAAATGCTGAAGAGCACAGGAGTTTATATTGGCTGGATGATGCTGTTTGTAAACCAACATATTACATGTGTTGTGTCTGTGATGTAATTTGGATAATCTTGTTCACTGAAATGCTACAATTTTGTTTGTGCGAATAGTAAGCCAAGACCAATGTGAATAATTTATTTGAATACATGTTTTGAGTAAGTTCATTATTGTTCTGATTAAATAATTCTAATTATTTATCATTTTTTCCCCATTGACGGTCTCGTTTTTCTCTTTGGCAGAATGTTAAGAAGCTTGTGTGAACACAAGCTTCTAAAAATGCCACTCATCTCATTGACTCCCCAATCACTAACCAATTCTACACTGATCCAGTCACTTGCTTCATTTTCCCTGACAAACCTGCATTTAAATTTTTGAACACAAATAAGCATCATAAGGCGGCTGTGGCTCAGGTAGTAGAGCGGGTTGTCCACTAATCGTAGGGTTGGCAGTTCGATTTCCGGCCTGGATGACTGCACATGCCGAAGTGTCCTTGGGCAAGACACTGAACCCCAAGATGCTCCCAATAGCAAGTTAGCACCTTGCATGGCAGCTCTGCTACCATTGGTATGTGAGTATGTATGTGAATGGGTGAATGAGACACAGTGTAAAGCGCTTTGGATAAAAGCACTATATAAGTGCGCCATTTACCATTTACCAAATAAGTTAAAGCTAATTGTGAATGTAATTGTGGTTAAACTTCTTGAGTGTTTACATACATAACACAACCTTCAATAAAGTCACAAAATCACCATATAATTGGTCACATTTGATATACATTTTGTTCTCAAACAGCAATTGATTCCCATGAACCTTCTCAGTGAGTTATCTGCACAGTCAAAAAAAAATGGTTCCAAATAGACGGAAACCCAACTATGTAACTATGTCCAGTTATCTTCCGAAGTATGTTGAGGTAGCACTACTGAACCTAACAGAATACTAACAGCACATATTCAAAGGCAAGTTGGTTGCCAAAGGGCAGGCGGTGCACCAAGGGAAGACTAGGAGGTGAGTGCCATACTGAGCAACAGAACAGTGTGTAGCTATCTCACAGACAGAGATAGATAGCAAGGTTAGCGAGCAAATGAAGAAACCTGACTCAAGGTAATAGGCACAAAGTTGCAAATGGCTCAACACAGTATACAACTCACACATCACAGCCATAATTAAATGAAAAGAGATGAAAGGAGATCTGCAAGTCACCAGATTTGGATGACAGGTTACCAGGGTGTATACGAGGTCTGAAATGTGTACAATATTGTCACGAAACAAAGTTGAGATGGATGCAATTGCAGAATTCTGAAGATTTAATAAATAAACAAACAAACAAAATACAAAGACACTAAAACACTAAGGCAAAACACTGTGGCAAAGGCCACAAACAAGCGACAAAGGTAAGTAAGACAACGTAAGACAAGGAAAGCAGTGGAAACAGTGGCAATATAAAAGAGTGCTCATTAACCAAAACGAAAATCAGGTGCAGGTGATCATGTGACAATGAAGCAGCTGGGAACTGCTGGGAACTGTAGTCAAGAGTTCCTTCTTTGATTCATGACAAATATGGGAAGAACGAAGAGAAGTGATGGTCATGAGACAACATTATTTATATCAAATACTAAATTAAATGGTTACTATGTGGCTTTGTTGAAGGCCATGTGTATAAGAATCTGTCAAGGTGATATTTACTGTCCTTTGCAATTTTGGTAGTGAAATACTGTATAACTGTTAAGTTAACCCTGGTATGACTATAAATTTTACTGGTATGACTATAAACCCTGGTACCTACTATAATAGTAGAACTATAAATTTGTTATTTTATAAATTTGCTAATTCTTTTAATGTGATTCCCTTCACATGAATCAAAACAACATAAGACCCAGTAATGAGAGGTTTAGGCAAATGGTTGAGATCTCTGTGACGATCGTCCTTTTCTAAAAAAAAATAATAATAAAATAAATAAATAAATAATAAATTTGTTGCTGCTGTGTCTGCACTTATGGGACACATCGGTGTGTTTTGACATGATTTTCTTTTTTGACATGACAGCTCCTGGAAGTGCAGACACAGCGACAATTTTTTTTTTTATTAAAAGTGAACAAGCGTGGTCAAGGGAATTACCATCATCTACATTCCTTGTGTGTAGTCCTGTGTTTGATGTCATTTTAGGATGAAGTATAACTAAATAATGTATGAATAATGAGAATTTGGTACATACATAAATTTGCATACATTTTCTATTATATTCTCTATAAGGTATTAGGAAGTTTACAAACTTTTAGATTAAAAGTTAAAATTTTGACCAGAGTACCCTTAAAAACCTAAAGTAAATCCATGAACACATCTACTGTGTAGCCTTATGAGCCTACAGGGTTCATAACATTCATGTGAACAGGCAACTCAAAATTCTACTGTGATGAGGGGAAAAAAAACATCACACAACAAAGACAATCTCATTACATAATCCACAAACTCATTCATCTTCTCTTGAGAACTCAGGGCCAACATTTGTAACAAAAAAAGGAAACTATGCATTGTGCAGTTACAGGTATTTGCGACTTTTGTCCTCATACTTTATAGCTATGTGCCTGACAGGAAGGATACGAATATCTAATTCTACATGGCAAGAACTGTGTATGCGCGTCACTTCAGGCCTCATCAGATGACAGTAATCAGTAATCTTCTTTACAGCGATGATCTACCATTAGGTTGTAACCTTGCTTTGAGGACAGCGTGTGTATAGCACTTAAACACTTCACCATGCATTACAGTCTGTGCTACAGGTGCATCACGGGACGCAGGAGACCACACGCTGTCCGTTTTTGCTGAAAAATAACAGAGCTTACAAAGTGGTGGACAGGCCATACAAATTAAAATGTCCCCAAGCAATTTGAAATGGCTGTGCTTTAAAGCAGCAGGTTTTCTAAACAAACCAAACTGACAGATGCATAATTGCTCGGTCGTTATAAATCAGCTAGACTTCGATGGAGTCCGAAGTGGAGGTGATTTATAAGAGAAACGCTTGTCATCTCTCCACCACACTGTGCGGCAAATAAACAGCTCCCTGGAACACCATCAAATAACAGCTTGCAATTACGTTATGGGAATTGAGAGCTCTGTTTTCTTCCAGCCAGATGTTTCAGCTTCTATGCATTTGTATGTGACAGCCGTCAATAACAGAAAAACATATAAGAAAGAAATATATTGTGCTTATGAAGTATGTGTAACCTAGGCTGAAGCAAGGCTAGCAGGTTTCTATAATTCCTCTGGGTGTTTGTGTCGAACACAACAATTTGAACAGATTATTGCGATCATTATCCTGGATTTATTTATAGAAAATTACAATAATTTGGTGGCATATTAGAATATGAATTGAAACAACCATCTGAGGCAGTTGTTATAATGGACAACATAATCAGCCTGCAGGATTGCTGTCTTTTACTTACCATCTTTTTCCTTCTAATGGGCTCCAACTGAAGATACAATGTTGGTGAAGTACATACTGTGAGCCCTAGTAACTAACTAAATAAAAAAAAAAAACTTCCAAGGCCTACATCATTCTGTGAATACCATAGGGATTTGAAAAGCACTTATGAATTTCAAAGATACTTAATATGAAGCGATGTTTTCCATGGGACACTTAATACAGATAAAAGATGCCAGTGGCACCTACTGGTCAAAAGTTACAAGAACATAATTAAAATAGTTACATCTAACTGCCATTTTTGTTTCTCCTCCTCCAAATGTTGTCCTACCTTCTCACACCATCTTGAGATCTACCTAAACAAACTTTATCAAACGAATTTTTATAGTCAAAAAAGGCTCAGGTCAGAGTACTAGCAAGCACAACCACAAGTCAAAGTAGCAACAAACAGTACCACAGGTCACAGCAGTAGCAGCAGCTCCAGCAGCAATGCCACCCTGCTGCACATTTGTTCAACTAGTCCTTTCCTCCTACAGTCAGAGAATTCCAGTACTGTCCGTGGTCAAAACATACAAATCATGAGTGAAACAACAAATCACTCTGGAATCCCTTTGCCTTAAGTTATTGCTCTGCTTTTCTGTGATTGCTTAGGCAAAAATTGTAGCATGTCTGTGAATGTGGGGCTCAGTGTGGGTGCTTAGCTCCCTAAAAATCCTGCTTTAATTATCATTATTATTATTTTCTTTCAGAAAGTAACCCGCCTTGTGCCCGATGCTCCCTGGGATAGGCTCCAGGTGTCCCCGCGACCCTGAAGAAGGAGTAAGCGGTAGAAGATGGATGGATGGATCTTTCAGAAATCCTTTCAGTGCAAGGATTTTTTTTACTCCGGTGCAGAATTGTTGATAGAGTAAACCAGTTCTGCATGTGTGCTTATATGTTCTGCAGACCTTCTTTCATTCGGTGTTACTCCAACAACTAAGCATTAGGTTGTGATAAGGAAAGTATTACCTGATTACAACTGGCTTAAATGGATTAGCAAATTAAGAACATATGTGATGCAGCATATGCCTGATTGAATAGCAGATTAAAATGCAAATAGGAAAAGGAATTAATCAATACTTCAATCAACACAACTAAAACAATCAGTGCGGCATCATTAGTTGCAAGCAGAATGATGACCACTGAAAAATCACTAAGACGAATGCTATACTATATTACATTTTAATCAAAAAGAAATACCTGAACATTCTGCTGTTCTAAACATCCACTCTGTTCCGAAGAGTGAAGAGTATTTCGAGGCTAATTTAATGTCTGTGGTGAGCTAGGGGGTCAGCTCCAGCAGTTTTGCTCCGTTGCCTTTGCTAGATAAGAAAAGGGAAAAGTCTGGCCCAGAGAATATCAGGTTCAGGATTGATCGAGCTGGAGACGGCATGATCTACAGTCTCATCATGCTTGAAGATACTCACTGAGTCACACACACACTCCTTCTCACACATACACAGACACACAGGGGCATGATGAGGCTGTCAAACCGGATGTTAACACTGCCTTCCCGAGGGTGTCACCTTTGTTTCTGAAAGAGCAGTAGATCCTGCAGAGCTATCAGGCATGAGTCATTTAAACGGAAGGAGAGAAGAAATAGAAACTCTCTCCACATATGCACTGAGATCATGCTGGGACTTTGAGGATAAAGATTTTTTTAAAGAAAAAATAAAACATCGTATTCCTTGTAATGTAGGATTTCATCATGGCATTTAATCCCCTTACACTCATAAGAATAATGAAAATCAATTTATATATGCGTGGATCAATTCTTGCAAAGAGCCCGCTGCTTATAACATACTTCGATCCGTCTTCTTTTAGAAACCATAATATATATTTCCACAGCATGACCTGGAAATGATTTTATTTACTTTTCAACCAAGGATAACTTTCAGTCTTGTGTAAGAAACCAGTTCAACAAAGGAGATGATAAAAAACAGTCTGCCTAAAGATGTCCAAAACCTTGTCTAAAAAGAAAAGCCATGCTTTGATCAAGCTTTCAGATAGTTACATACCATAGTGAAATATACTAAACTTAGATTAGAGACTGGCTCTCAAAAGTCTGCAATGCACCAGTTCCTTCACACCATCATCAAAACAGAGAAGAGCACTTAAACTGTGCTCACTGTAAAAGACGACAGCAGACAAAGCTTTAAACCATTTCAATGACTTAATAAAACTCTGAGAACTTTAGGGAACAGAACGGACCTGACTGAAATAATCAGTGATTACTTTTACACCTATTTAAGACCGGAAAGTGATCTTTTGAGTCAAGAGACTTGTGTTTAGATGTGTTTAGAGTATTGAAATAAATTGAGATAACTGAGGTGGATGCAGTTGATCATCAAAAAGTGATTATGCATTACAGTACATCTGGTACATACATGTAACCAGATTCATAAAATAGAGGTGAGTTATTAAGATATTTTATGGTGTAAATAGAATGATTTCTAATATACTGTACGTGGTGTTACAATATATGTTATTAGAACATTTAGAACATTATTAGTAAAAGTTTTTAGAACATTTCCTCATTTCAAATAAATGATAATGTTATTAAACATGGAATGAATTATGGATGGGCGATTCTTCTTCTCCTGGATTCCTCTTGATATTCAGAGTAATTTTACTGTTTGGTCAGTGAAAAGTAAGGCAATTTACTGTTCATATATTAACAAGCGCACTTCCAGATGGGTTCTAGCTTTCCAGGCTAAGAAATTGCTGACAGATGAATCAATTATAAATATAAAATAATAATTACTTGAAGCCTTATATATGTGTCACATTCACAGAACATATGATGTTTGTTCATACTAATAACCTTCACGGCTACATATAAGTCAGTTTTTAGTGTCTCTTTGATTTATCTGCTGAAGAAGTCCCATCCATCACCTTATCTGTCAGTCCACTGAAGGACATGCATGTTATTCTGTCCTTACTGCCGTGCTACACATGCCTTGCATATCTAAACTACAAGTGAGAGAAAAATAGCAGTGAATCAGAAGGCTTTTGAAAGCAGCTCTCCTGCTTTACAGCTTGGCCTTACAGTCTGCTAAGCTGCTGTTCAGTGTGATGTGGGGAGGGAGAGGATTGTAATGATGCTCCTAATGGAAGTGAGAGGAGATGTTCTTGCTGCAAAGAGTATTAGATACAGACCTTTACACACAACATTACTGTAAGCGGCTGCGGTGCTTCAGACTAACCTCTTTATTTACGGGGATGTGGTAAATTGGTAAAAAGCACACACTTTCTTTTCAAGTGCCCAAATTCAAAAGGTGTGGTGGAATGAGGTAGCAGCAAATCACTTCTACTTCTACCATCTCACGCATGTTTTAGAACTATAGTCAATCGTATTAAAGGTAGTTCGGTTTCCACAACAGATAAGCTAGTCTCTAATCAAAACAGATGTACAGAGAATTTAGTCCTATTCAGGATTTAATCTCAGTGGCAAAAAAAGCCTCTGTTACATCCACATGCACATAATATAACAAATAATTTAACAATTACCAATAAATTAGAAAATAGTGGCGTAGTGTTTAGTACATTTGCCTTGCACCTCCTGGGTATGGTGCTTGAATCACGCCTCCGCCCTGTGTGTGCAGAGTTTGCATGTTCTCCCCATGGTTTAGGGGTTTCTTCTGGGTACTCCGATTTCCTCCACCAGTCCAAAGACGTGCCTTGAAGGCTGATTGGCATTTCCAAATAGTGCCTAGTGTGTAAATCTGTGTACACCCCATCCAGGGTGTCCCCCCCCCCCCAAGTTCCCTGGGATAAGCTCAAGGCTTCCCCAAGACCCTGTGTAAAAAAAAAAGTAATCAATAAAAATAAAAGACATCCAAATGCTTGAGCACAGAGGATTTTGAGGCTGATTCCTCCTTACCAATGATTGCATATTAGGCTAGTCTTAAAATCTTTCCTGTGGTGTTGGTTGTGGAAAACATCATTCTTAATTTCTGCAGTCTACTTTAGATCCAGTCCTGGTCACCCTGATTTAATATCATAAATATTTACAACTCAATATTTTATAACTTGTGAAAATGCAATCTTGCCATCATGTGTGAAAGACAGATAACCAAAGTTAAACTGTCAACTGCCATGTTTTTTTTTTATCTGAAGTCACATCCGCTTAACAGAAATTCTGCAATATCCCAGGTTTTAGAAGTCAGGATCATGACTGACTAGTGTGCATGATCAGAAAATCTTTGAAAATCTTGTAAGGTTTGATGATTGAAAGACGATCTACGACAAAAAAAGGAAAAGACAAAATAGTAAAATCTTTAATTATAGTTGGTGTCTCATACATTTTCAATGTTGGTTAAATATGTATAAATCCAGGAAACTTAATAGCACAAAAGCAACATTATTGTATATTTTTCATTGAAATAGTATAAAACGCTGTTTGTGTATCTCTGCCTGGCACACATGATGTCATTTGACATCTGTAATGGCACTGAATCGCCTACACACGAGGCTACAGCCAGCAGTGATGCCCTCTCCCTTATGTCAGACCAATATTCAAGATGGGGGTCCATTCCACTGGCACACACACACACACACACACACACACTCACACATGTACACAAATGCACATGCAACATCCTCAGTGCACAGACCTCAAGCTGTCGAGAACTGATACAGAGAGAAGAGAGTTAAGGGAGAGCGAGAAAGAGAGGGAGGCCCACAAGCTCTTCCGCACTCCTATTTGCATTGCATGTCCAATCACCACTCAGCGCTGTCAGCCGTGCTATTGAGCTCCTTGGCAGCCATTCATTCCAAACACACATTACTGTCTCAGCTCAGATCAAAGAACGCAGCCTTTTAGAAAGAAAAAACATCATGACAACTGTCAATTTTACAATGTGTTACACCATTACCGGACAAGCAATTATGCAATTTTTTCCAATAAAAAAAGAAAAAAGAAAAAGCACTTGAAAAGTTACAGCACTTGTATTCCTTCTCGCTTTCAAATAGGGAATAAAAATATCCCACCACAGTGCATAAAACATCCTGCACTCACACATGAGCCTTCTCTTGGTCCCAAAAAAATGGAACAGAGACATTCAGTGGTTAAAATTCACTATATGCTCTTGCTACACTTGTACGTATTCCACTATACAGTGCCTTGCGAAAGTATTCGGCCCCCTTGAACTTTTCAACCTTTTGCCACATTTCAGGCTTCAAACATAAAGATATAAAGTTTTTATTTTTTGTGAAGAATCACCAACAAGTGAGACACAATTGTGAAGTGGAACGAAATCTATTGGATTTTTGAAACTTTTTTAACTAATAAAAAAATGAAAAGTGGGGCGTGCAAAATTATTCGGCCCCCTTGCGTTAATACTTTGTAGAGCCACCTTTTGCTGCGATTACAGCTGCAAAGTCGCTTAGGGTATGTCTCTATCAGTTTTGCACATCGAGAGACTGAAATTCTTGCCCATTCTTCCTTGCAAAACACCTCGAGCTCAGTGAGGTTGGATGGAGAGCATTTGTGAACCATCTTCTTTAACCATCTTCCCTGTCCCTGCTGAAGAAAAGCAGGCCCAAACCATGATGCTGCCACCACCATGTTTGACAGTGGGGATGGTGTGTTGAGGGTGATGAGCTGTGTTGCTTTTACGCCAAACATATAGTTTTGCATTGTGGGCAAAAAGTTTGATTTTGGTTTCATCTGACCAGAGGACCTTCTTCCACATGTTTGGTGTGTCTCCCAGGTGGCTTGTGGCAAACTTTAGACGAGACATTTTATGGATATCTTTGAGAAATGGCTTTCTTCTTGCCACTCTTCCATAAAGGCCAGATTTGTGCAGTGTACGACTGATTGTTGTCCTATGGACAGACTCTCCCACCTCAGCTGTAGTTCTCTGCAGTTCATCCAGAGTGATCATGGGCCTCTTGGCTGCATCTCTGATCAGTCTTCTCCTTGTCTGAGCTGAAAGTTTAGAGGGACGGCCAAGTCTTGGTAGATTTGCAGTGGTCTGATACACCTTCCATTTCAAAATGATCGCTTGCACAGTGCTCCTTGGGATGTTTAAAGCTTGGGAAATCTTTTTGTATCCAAATCCGGCTTTAAACTTCTCCACAACAGTATTACGGACCTGCCTGGTGTGTTCCTTGGTCTTCATGATGCTCTCTGCGCTTTCAACAGAACCCTGAGACTATCACAGAGCAGGTGCATTTATACAGAGACTTGATTACACACAGGTGGATTCTATTTATCACCATCAGTCATTTAGGACAACATTGGATCATTCAGAGATCCTCGCTGAACTTCTGGAGTGAGTTTGCTGCACTGAAAGTAAAGGAGCTGAATAATTTTGCACGCACCACTTTTCAGTTTTTTATTTGCTAAAAAAGTTTAAAATATCCAATAGATTTCCTTCCACTTCACAATTGTGTCCCACTTGTTGGTGATTCTTCACAAAAAATTTTAATTTTATATCTTTATGTTTGAAGCCTGAAATGTGGCAAAAGGTCGAAAAGTTCAAGGGGGCCGAATACTTTCGCAAGGCACTGTAGCAAACTGCAAAAAAAAAAATAATAATAATAATTTCACTGTGGTCCATGTTAAAATAACCCAAAAAAGTAGAGCAATGAAAATCCATTTTTCAGCAATATGTTGGCTTGGTTTCTCGAACCATTCATTAATTTTTAGATATCGCATTTACATTATTTTGCAGATATTACATTTAGGTTCATTTGATGAGAGTAACAGGGGCACGGTGGTTTGCATGTTCTCTCCGTGCATCAGGGGTTTCCTCCAGGTACTCCGGTTTCCTCCCCAAGTCCAAAGACCATAATATCCATAATGTGTAAATGTGTTATTGTGCCCTGTGATGGGCTGGCCCCACGTTCAGGGTGTCACCTGCCTCCTGCCCTGAGTTCCCTGGGATAGGCTCCAGGTTCTGAACATGTATAGGATAAGCAGTATGAAAAATTTGGTTGGGTGTTTAAATCCTACTGGCACCCTGTCCAGGGTGTACCTCGCCTTGTGCCCAATGCCTCCTGGGATAGGGTCCAGGTTCCCTGCGACACCGAAGAAGGAATAAGCGGTTGAAGATGGATGGATGGATGGGTTTGAATCCTCCCTCCGTCCTGTGCGCACAGAGATTGCATGTTCTCCACCAGGTACTCTGCTTTTCCTCCCCAAATCCAAATTCTTGCATTGTAGGCAGATTGGCATTTCCAAATTGTCCATAGTGTATGAATGTGTGTGTGATTGTGCACTGCAATGGGTTGGTTAACCATCCAGGGTGTCCCGTTCCTTGCATCCCGAGTTCCCTGGGATATGCTCCAGGCTCTGACCATGTGTAGGATAAACGGTATTGAAAATTAATGATGAGATGAATAAGAGCCTTTAAAAACGATACAGAAATGTTAGTCCTTGTTGTGAAATCTCTGCACTTAAGTACACACACCCATAGACTTCCAATGAGACACTCCATTTAACTCAGTTTCACTCAGTTTATGCAGCATCTCACTGTTGCCTGTGACAGTCATGGACTGCTTGCATTCCTGTTTAGTCTGACTGGGTTGACCTCTGTTTGTTTCCAGATCACCTGACTTTCTGCCGCAAATGCAAATGCATCCATCTGTCCACTATTCATGATAGTTACTTAGGTGCGCTGCAGATTTCATATGCAGGATATATTTTTTTAATCATAATTTCCCAGGTTCCAAGTTTAATCACTAGTTTAATCACCATGTTCTTTATTAAAACAAAAGCTTTCATTTAGTATATATGTTTAAAATTAATTGTTCAAAATTCCATCCATCCATCCGTCCATCCATTTTCCACACCGCTTATCCGACACAGGGTCACGGGGGTAGCCTGTAGCCTATCCCAGGGAACTCGCAAGTTGCCAACCACCTCAATGTTGCAACACACAAGTGTAGTCTGGTTAATGCTAGAATGGTTTTCCATAGCCAGATTAATTTGCAAGCATAGGCAAAACTGATCCAAATAAAATACAGCCCTAATATAACTCTCCCGTGTCACCTAGCATTTAAGCATTTTGACAGATCATGCAGAGCTAGCCAGACTTGAATATACAGTATTTTAAAGTGATTTGAGGACAGAAAACCAAATCTCATACACAAAACTTCAGCAAATGATTTGCTGACTTCCTGTAAAAGGAGCAAAACATGATGTGCCATATTAGAAACTTTGTTAGAAGAGGATAATAATCATATATCCTTTTGTTTCCCTTAGTCTTGATCAATGCACTTAATTAGCAAACTAGCTCACCATAATTTACTATATTATGTTAGCTACCACTTCTTAAGCATTATCATTTTATGGACAACCATATTATCGAAATGGGAAAGAAAGTTGGAGCTTTTACTTGCCTGGTAGGCGAGATAATAAATGTAGAATTTGTCCACACTTTCATGGATACACTGGGTTTCAAAGAGCTATGTCAACCCCTCACTGCTCAAGAGTGCATAGTGAGCGAACAACAGTAGCAAATATCTGCCCTTCATACTGCACTAAGTTTCCTCACTAACTACTGGAACTCACTAACTAACTAACAGCTGATGGTTCTTGGTCCTGCTTCCATTATACCATCCACTCGCAAGTGATTATTCATTGCTCAACACATGTATGACAGAGATCTATCTAAGAGATCTGTCTGTGTTCTGTTCCATTCATTGCTGTACTTTTTATTGCAATACATTGATTACTATACAGAAAAGTGGCTCAGCTCATCATGGGTTAAGCAATAGAGCGTGCCACTACTGTTTGTATGTGACATCACACATAATATAAACTCTTGCGTGGACTCCTGTAAGGTGTTTAATCATCTACCTGATGGAAGAAAAGAGTGGGAACATCCTTTCAGCCTGAAACAAGAACAAGACTTCAGACGGCGTTGAGTATGATGCCTCAGAAGAACAGATGGGAATTATTTTCATAAAAAATCAGCACTTCTGCCAAAATGAACCCTATATTTTTTTTTTCCTTTTCGAAAGGCTTTCACAGCCAGAAAGAAATTGGGAAATTGGTAACAGATAATTATTAACCATGAAACTAGTCTTAGAGGACAGGAACCATTGGCTAAAGAGCACAGATTACCCCTTTACACTCTATACTAACCTTAAAAATCTTGAAAACCTGAACAAAAAGGCCAATCATCTCTTTTCAAGATTTGCCTTAGATAAAAAATAGCTATGATTCTTAAAGCCCCAGTTACAGCTCCAGTTCTCTTTGCAGAAAAGACAATTCCTCTTTACAACCACCACAGCCAGGTCACATGATAGACAGTGCTCTCATATATTTTAGTAAGAAAGTGTGATTTGGGGATCAGGCAAGCTGTATGGGGATCCCTCTAGATGAAATATCATGTAGTCTGTGAGCCTCATCTGAGCTTGCTCATGTAGTTTTTGTACCATTACATCTACAACAGTGATGAAAGTCTTGCAGTGTCCACTTGGCAATAGAAGACAACCAGACCCAGCAGAGAGCCCTTCAGATAAACCCTTTGTTCCTTCCAATGTCTGTGATGCACTCATCAACTGTATCTCTATTTACTAGCCACCTAGCATTCACCAAAACATACCAGCTGTTTTACGCTAAATAATGTTGGGAATCAATGCTCTGATCTCATTCAAGCATTTTCCATTGATGCTTCTGAGCCATCCGCATTTACTGCTCAGTTGGTTTGACCTGTTTGTTTCCTGATTAAATACGCTGCCTGTCCTGGTTTATGCCTGCTCACTGATCGCCTGTCTTTCTGCCTGTCCCTCATCTTTATAATTGCCTAATCCCTTGGGGTTGTCTACATTGGATGGTTTTAATAAACTCCAAATCTGCATCCATCCACCATTACTGATAACAATATTGTTTATATCACTATGGAGGAGATAAAAGGTAAATTGTAATTCATTTACTTTAAAATAAATGTGTGATTAGTTGTATTGCTGCTAGTAAAAGGAGATGGTCTGAACCAATGGGACATTCATTGCTCAGTTCTGAACAGAGCAAGGTTAAATGGGCACTATGTAGGAATTTTCACATTTAAATATTACAAATGTACTCAAACTTTCAAAAACAAATTGCTACCATAGCTACTGTTTTTCTAAGACTACTTATTAGTGTTTATCTGTGGTGAAAGCAAAATATTTATCAATATGCTTTCAAATACCACTCTGTCCAAGGCTACAGTTAGCCAAAACAACACATGCTGAAATATATGCGGGAAAGAAAAAAAAAACATTTCAGGTCAAGGTTTTAGGGAACACATTTTATTTGGAACATTTTCAGAAGGATTTTTGCTGTTGTGGTCTGGCAGATGGCGGGTGTTTAATAGGATAGTGTGCCACCTTTCTACAAGCTTAACCATGGATCCTTGAAGTAATGTTCCACCTACTCTTCTCTGCATCTTTAGCCTTGCACTGAAAAGTTGGAGGTAGGAAATAAAAGAATAACTCTTATAGTATGTTAAAGTGAACCACTTTCTACAACCTTGACCTATTTCATGTCTTTCTCTTGGCTTGAAGCCTCTTGAAGCGAGAGAAGGGCGACTGAGGCCACATGATGTTCAATTAAAAAAAAAAAGTGCAGTCCAAACCTATGCTGGAACAATAAACAAAGTCAATTCAAGGTGAGGAACAGCCGAGACAAATTATACATCACCTCGGCTGTGGGCTGCTATAGGCTTGATGCCATCTAGAAAGGAAATGCACCATAAGACATTCTCTCTCTCTCTGATTTCATTTCCCTGTGATCATCTCTAAAAAATTATCTACAATTAATTTCAGTTGGATGAGGTCCACGAGTCTCTCATTATTCATAGGTTTTCGTCATTTCTAATATATGACAGTAACTGCTGTTCAGGGTTTTTTCCCCACACACACAGAAGTAGGTACATACAGACAAACAATTAAATTGATATGATCAAAGTGACACAGTTAAATTGATATGATCAAACTGATATGATCAAAGCGATTCAAGTGTATTAGAGAAATACAGAATAAGACCATATGATAGGTGGCAACATTTTATGCATTCATCACACGAACCAAACTTATAAATATACTGCTAATACAGTCTCGTAATGCAGGAAATAGAGTCCCTCTCTAGAAACTGTCAGCAAAACTTTTATTCCAGGATTAAACCCAAGAATTATGAAATCCTGTTTATCATCTGGATGGAAGTCAAATCTCATTCATCCATTTGCCAGTAAAAACATACAAACTTATGAATCTTCTTGGAAATTCCCTGTTGAATTTCTCAGCACTTCAGCGATTACAGCAGATAATGGCTAAATATCCAAGACATGACTCAACTGTAGCATTTGGCCATGCTAAGCTTTTCCAGTTAATATTCAACTTTTACAGTGTATCTATATTCAAATGTATTCAATATATATCACAAATATATATTTTTCATCTTTGATTGTGGCCTCTCCAATCACTAAATATCTAAAAATCATGTTTTGATTTTGACATGCAAATTAAAAATGCTAGTTTCCTAGTATCAGACTAACCTCCTGGCATTTCATAATCCATTGTGCCACCTATGCCTGGTATATTCAGGTCTCTTATCAATCAGTACATTTACATGGACAATAATAATAATCTGATATTAACCCGATTAAGACAATACTCTGATTAAAAAGCTAGCATGTAAACAGCAATTATTGATTATCTTAATCCAGCTAAAGTCATACTCGAAGTAAACACAAATCGAATTAAAACATGTGGACATGTACATACCGTAATCACACTATTAACGTCATGTGGGAGTTTTCACCGCATTGTGCGACAGGACACATACACACGGCAGTGCTCAACCATCTGACGGCAAAAAAACATCTCACGGCCGCGTCCGAATCGTGTACTTACCTACTATATAGATACATGTATAAGATAAGATACATGTTTTTCTACTATATAGTAGGTAAATACGCAGTTTCAGACGGAGCCCATGGCTTCGTCTGTTTGCACGTACAGCATGACAAATAGTTAACTGGACTTGAAGCTTTCGTAAAATTAAAAATGAAACACCCAAAACTGTATACAGTACCAGAACGAAGACAAACTATATGCTGATGCATGAAATTCTGGAAGGAACATCGGACGGCGTGGTGTGGAGATGTAATGATGTATGCCATTAATTGATCTTTGTTCTATAAAATGTAAAACAGGAACATGAAAGGAATATTCTAAAAGCAACTCATGTAAACACCTTAATCAGAATATTTTCTTATTCAGAATAAGGTCAATAATTAGATTATTGCTGTCCGTGTAAACGTATCTATTGTCAAGAATAGCTAAATCCCCAGTGGGCTTTGGAAGAACTCCCTATCAATGTTCAGGATTTCGATACACTCTCTCAGTCTAGAACAGTGGTTATCAAACTTTTAAGCCAGCGACCCCTAAACTAACATTGATGAGAACTCTGTAACCACAGCAAGCACAGACAATAAACAAAAAAAAAGTTGTTTTAAGTCCTTCACAACATTTTAACTATGTTGCATCCGCTTCAACTGTATTTACTGCATATACAATTAATATAGGCTTACCTTTCAATGGGATGTGTGGAATTGTTTCTCACACTTGTTTCTTGTTTCTGTAGCACAAACGCTTAATATCTGGCCTGATAGTGGATATGGCTACTCGCAGATCATCCTCAACATCAAGAAGTGATCAGTATTTATTATTATTTATGAATTATTCTTGATATTTCTGACATTTCCTACATTGGTCAGATGGGGTCTTGCTCTTATGTTTAGTAGCGGTACATGGTTCAGGTGACTCAGGCAGTCTATCCACAATTTCCTCAACGTTTTTAAACTTGCAAATTACAAATATATAAATTTTTGCAGTTGCAGTTTACACATGCACTTGCGAGCTGTAGTGATATTTAGCGAGCAGTCGCCGCACAGTGACGTCATATCTTTGAGTCACGGAATATTATTTAACATTTTTTTAAAACACTGTGATTGTAATCAGAAACTATTGATGTCGAATCATCTTACAAACCCTTGAAATCATTCCGCGACCCTCCCAGGGGTTGCGACCCCCAGTTTGAGAACCACTGGTCTATAATAAAGACCAGTTCAGGCAAGCACACTGCTGACTTTCTTCCCAGGTGTTAGAGCTGGTGAAAAGAGTCTTTTAGTGGTAGATGTTGATGCTGTCTTTATTCTATTACAGGCACAGTTTAAGTTCTATTTTCCATTCTATTACAGCACAGTTTTAATTTGATCACATGCATACTTTTATTTCTGCTCTCTAGTCTATTACATCCACAGTTTTACTTCTACTATTTATTCTATTAGAGCACAGTTTTAGTTCTATTATGTATTCTATTGCATACATAGTTTCACTTCATTTATCTACTCCATTAAATCCACATGTTTTGTTCTATTACATGCACATTATCTGATTTATTTTAAATGTATTTGTTATGGGCTCTCCTATTTAAATCTGATGGTGCAATATTAAGAATATTTGGAGAAATCTTAATAATGTTGCACTCAGCTCTGCATGCACTACACCAATCCCTGAGCAACTATACAAAACTGTACAAGCTCCCATTAGATCTTCATCCTACTCATTGCATCTTGGACTAACATTGCTTATATCTGGGTGTAAGTTAATTTGTTGTAACCTAAAAAAAAATGGTCATAAGCAGTCTTTTTTATTTAAGATTGGGTGCAACACTACTGGTGCACAGTGGCTTAGTGGTTAGCACATTTGCCTCACACCCCCAGAGTTTGTGGTTCGATTTCCACCGCTGCACTGTGTGGGCATGTTTGCATGTTCTCCCCATGCTTCTGGGGTTCCCTCTGGGTACTTTGGTTTCCTCCACAAGTCCAAACACATAGGCTGATTGGTACGTCCAGAGGGTGTGAATGTGTATGTGATTGTGCCCTGTGATGGATTGGCACCCTGTCCAGGGTGTACCCTGCCTTGTGCATGTATAGAAAATGGATGGATGCAACGCCACTGTTTTGCTGTTAGTTTGTGAGCAAACCTATATATTGTGATACATTGTGACACTGTGATGTCTTAAGGAATTGTGATATGATATATTTGTCATGTCACCCACTCCTGCTGTTCTTTTACCCATCTTTAACAAACCCTGACCATGACAAATTCCTACATCGATGGTAAGTTAGATAGAGAACAGTAAACACTGTACTTAATGAGCTAGCAGAACACAAAAATATATACAGTCCCATATGAATGTACTGGAATTCTTTTGTTTTTACTATACACTGAAGACATCTGGGTTTGACATCAAAAGATGAATATGAGACAAAAATTCAATTTTCATTTCCTGATTTTTTCATCTAGATTACATGAAGTGTTAAACAACCTAGACCATGTTTGAGCACACCTATTTGTCAAGTGATCAAAAAAATATTAAAACATGTGACTGACAGCTGTTTCCAGGTGAGATTGTTTAAACAATTAATAGCTTTGAATATCTAATCTTGGTTTGAACCCTGAGTTTTTCCTGTAAAGACAGCATTTGTTGTTAAAAAGGATAAACCAACATGAGAGCTGTCTAGTGGAGAAAAGCAAGTCATTTTGAAGCTGCGAAAAGAAGGAAAATCAATGAGAGCCAATGCACAAGCATTGGAAACAGCCAATACAGCAATTTGGAATGTCCTGAAAAAGAAAGAAACCACTGGTGTACTAACAACCAGACATCAAACAGGTCGGTCGGCAAAGGAAAACAGCAGCATTTGATGACAAAACATTTTGAGCTGTAAAGAAAAACCCCAAAACAACAGTCAGTGATATCACCAACAACCTCCACAGGGCAGGGGTGAAGGTATCACAATCCACTTTCCAAAGACTTAAATCAGAAATATAGAGGCCATTCTACAAGATTCAAACCACTCATGAGTAGTATGAATTGGAAGGCCATATAGGAAGAACTACAGAGATGAGTCTCAAAAGTTCTGCAACTAAGATTAACCTCTATCAAAGTGATGGAAAGTCCCAAGTGTGGAGAAAGAAAGGATCTGCTCATGATCCAAAACATACAAGCATAACATACTCAAAACATACTCAGTCAAGCAGGTGGAGGTAGTGTTGTGGTTAAGGCGTGCATGGATGCTTCTGGAATGGACTCACTAATTTTTATTGATGGTGTAACTCGTGATGGTGGCAGCAGAATAAATTCAGAAGTCTACAGAAACATTCTGTCTGCCAATTTACAGAGAAATACATCCAATCTAATTGGGATGAATTTTATCATGCGGCAAGACAATGACACAAAACAAAACTTATCAAAGGACTTCTTCGGGGAAAAAGTGGAAGGTTATATACTGGCCAAGTCTATCACCAGACCTTAACCCAAGTGAGCATGCATTTCACCTCCTGTAGAGGAGAATGAAGGGAGAAACTCCCTGAAACAAAAAGCAACCTAAAGAAGCTGTGGTGAAATACGGGAAAAGCATCACAAAAGAAAAATTCAACAGTTGGGCAATGTCAGTGGGTTGCGAGCTTGATGCAGTTAAAACCAAATATTAACCAACCATTTTCTATACCGCTTATCCTACAGGGTCGCAGGGAACCTGGAGCCTATCACAGGGAGCATCGGGCATTGGACAGAGTTCCAATGCATTCACACACTCATTCATACACTGTGGACACTTTGGACATGCCCGTCAGCCTACCATGCATGTCTTTGGACTGGGGAAAGAAACCGGAGTAACCACAGCCTTTGATGACAACATGGGGAGAATGCAAACACTGATGATGTGAGGCAAACGTGCTAACCACTAAGCCACTTTAATTCACTTGAAGTCATTATTGAAGTCCAATATTTTTGCTCACCTAACTTGGGTGGTCTGCCACCTAAGGTGCCATGTTCTAACTTGTTTAACACATCTAGATGTAAATATCAGCAAATGAAAGCATGATCTATCATCTCATATTCATCTCAAACCAAAAAGTCCTCAGTGTATAGTAAAAAAAAAAAAAAAAAAAGGATTGCCATTGCTGTACCACTACTTTTGGAGTGGACTGTATGAATATAACAAATATTATTGAACTAATAAACTCATACTCATGATATGTATTTAACAACTAACTACTGAAGTGTTCAACCTCTGAGAGCACACTTTGTAACAGGTGTGTGTGAGTGTATATGAGTAAACCACGTTATTATGGAACTGGAAAGCAGGCAGTCATTTATGAAGGGTTACAGTACACACAGACGGTTTCACACTGTGACTTTAAGTAAAAGCAACAGGGTCTCCTCTATTATCCCTTATAGAGTGTGAGTAATGGCATGGCCACTTCGTTTCAAAGTGCTTAATCAATGCCCATTAGAGACCTTGTCCTCTAGCACCCTCAGGCTTGGAGAGACTCAGAGTTCTGAGCACAAGATGCGTAAAGGACTCAACCGGAATAATTCACAGAACTAGAATGAACTCGAATGGCATTCTATAAACTTCTCTCAGCATCAGCAGCTGTCCGATTGAGAAACTCTGGAAAGACAACTCTGGTGTCTGTGTACTGTCTCTTAAGTGGAGCTGTGGGGTATAGGCTGTGTTCCGAGTGTCCTTGATTGAAATTGGGTGATAAGTGTTTTGCCTAGGCTGTTAAGAAACTCCTGAGGGACTGAGGACTGTGGATGCCAAAAGGGAGGAGAGACTGCAATTAACATACTTGTCAGTTATCTTATTCAAGCGAATCACCCAATTACACACACACTGCTTCAAACTGGGACATGGATTCAATTTAGAGCGCATATCCTGGTAAACAGCTCTGAAAATTTTGCTAATAGAACACCACAAAAACTGACACATAATACACAGTATATCAGGACACACATCTAGCACTGTGGTGTTGGCTTGAAAGGAGTACAGAAAAAACTTTTCGGCTATACCGTAGCTTTACAAGACAGTACATTTTGTATGTAAGTCAGGGTGCAATTATGATGTCAAATAGTGATAATTCAGTTATATTAGGTTAATATCCTAATTATATGACTTCCTACACAGTTCCTTAAGCTCATCTACATCACATAATTCATAGTTGGTCTCAAGTAGTGTTGTGCATGGGACTGTTTTTCCATTATTATTATTATTATTATTATTATTATTATTATTATTATTATTATTATTATTATTGTTGTTGTTGTTCTTGGTATTTTTTGTACCTACCAGCAATATTCTCTAACAAATTTAGTTAAAGTTTTAGTTATTTTATTTAGTCCGTAGTTTACTCCAAATACTGTATTCATATTAGGTTACATCCATAGTATAGACAAATTATGTACTCTTCTGCATTCTCACTCTTTTTTATTCTACCCTATAATATTGCTTGTGCAATATTGATTTTTCCCTAACCAATTTTCTATGTTAAGGTATAACAATAACTTAATTGTACAGAATCATTAGGCTAAAAAAGACAGGAAAACACAAATTTCCAGCAATTTTAAGGAGAGTAAAGGAGGAATAATAATATTAGCTGCAGGGCAGTTTAACAGTGGAAATCATGACAAAGCTGTAATGGTGGATTTTTTTAATGACGTCAACTCAGGTGGACACCAACCGCAAAAACATACAAAAAGTTTCTCGTCTCATATGAAAGTTGCTGACCTACTGCTCCTGACCCCAGGTTTCAACAACTTGATTCCAACAATCTTGAGTCCTTAGCCGCATCCACACGCCCCTCTGAACTGACGTATATACCAAATTACCATAATAGACACAGAGATTGCATGAGATGGGAGAAGGGGTGGGGCTCCCAGGATGAATTCGTTACTATTGGATAGTTCAAAACACTTGTGGAGATCATTCCAGATTCATGTCAGTTGTCATGAGATGGGAGAAGGGGTGGGGCTCCCAGGATGAATTCGTTACTATTGGATAGTTCAAAACACTTGTGGAGATCATTCCAGATTCATGTCAGTTGGCTCATCTCATTGTATTGGGGAGAAAAAGACAGCTCTTTCGGTGTAGTTTTGTCTATAGTTTTAACACCTACTAGCATACACTGATGTTTTTATGGAAATCTTACCAGTGGTTAACATGCCTGGTAATATAATAATATTATAAGTAATTTATAATGCACAAGTCTACCAGTTGCCCAATTTACTCCATCTTTGTACTAGCCATGGCTTTCTGAAATACCGTTCAAAAATGTGCAAAATGTATGGAAGCTGATCCTTTCATTGGACTTTAGTCTCTGACCTCAGTTCACTAGGTAGAATAAAAGACAAGAAAAAAACCCAGGCCTTGGAAATAACTTGCTGGATGTCCCACTTCACCTGCTCTTGGGGTAAACACTGCTGATGTGCAGTATATAAAAGACTCCTTTTATGAGCTCCGAGCAGGAGGAATTCTGATTTGGAAAAGGGCTAAAGGGAAGGGCACACTGAAGATGACTACAAAGAGCCTCTGCCAATAAAAAATGTCACTAGTAATCCTATAGTGGCTTCTCCTTCTCTCTCTCTCCCTCTCTCTCTCTCTCTCTCTCTCACACACACACACATACATCCCCATATGGGAGTATGAATATCTACTCTGACCATAACCCAGTCACTTTTAGGTAGTGCCGCAGTGCTGTTCATACTGCATTCACTGCTCATATTCTCTTCTGAGGCAATGAAGGGAGAGTCAACAGAATAAAAGTCACATGGATGAATAAGCAGCAAAAGAGGAATTGAGAGAGTGTGATGACAGTGCACAACTAACAATTAAAAGCCATTCAGAAAACAGCTGGAAAATGACAGCATGTCAGATTTTATTTTTGTCATTGTTCACCATCTACAAAATTAATTTCCTAAAAACTATACAAATTCCCATATCTCTCTGCATGATCCAAAGTAATGACAGACAAGAACAGAAGATACTGCATAGAAGCTACTTCCTACAACCTTAATTAAAGATAATACCACCGTAATGGGCCAGTCAACAGTATGGACTTAGGCCATTCAATTTCTTGAACCTGATGAAGAGTCTATGTCCCTGTAGTTAACAACTTCTACATCACATGATCAATACCACATAAGAATGACAAAGGAATCCATCTATTTCCCATTAATTACAGATCATTAATGCTCAAAAGATAAGAGAGCATCATGCAAGAAATCTGAGCTAATTCAATGCCCAGCACATGCCCACACAGGCCTAAAGACATCAGCCTGATTGAAATTTATGTAAGCTGAGGAGGGCTGACATTATACTCCTGACATGTGAGAAATAGGAAGTCTCACATTCGCTGCTGGCTCCATCGCCCAAACAGTAAACAGGTCAATAAGCCATCATTATTGGTCTTCATGGTCGACCGGCTGAGAATCGACTGCTCGCGGGTCCATTTGAGGGATTAAGAGGAGGCAGTAATGCCATTTCGGAAGATACGACAACACTGTTCATCTCTAGTCCCTTAAAAAAAAACAGCATGCTGGAACACTGAACAGAGCCGTTTTTTCCTTCTGCTCTCCAACAGCCAATGAAAAGGACCTGTCACGGCCCATAATATCCTCACCGGGGGCAGCAGAGGACGGTGGATGCGAGATACTTATTTGGGTCAACGTCCCTGGAAAGAACATCTCCTTCGTCCACTTGCTCTCTGTCTGTGTGAAATAGGAGACGCAGATGCTTCTGGGGAATATCAAAGTGCAACCCAGGATTCATGCTACTATCCATTTGGCTTGAGGCCTCAATTCTACTTTGCAGTTTCTCTTAGACCATATTTTGTGAGACTTGTTCTATTTAATAATGGTGGTGTTTTTTGTTAGTGTTTTTTCTTGGGAAGAAGCCAAGCCATCTTGTAAAGACTTGTTCGAATGTACCTGTATATTGTTTGTGTTTATGTTTTAGGGCAGAACTAAATTCAATTCAGTGTATTGTTAATGTGTTTATGTTTTAGCGCAAGATTGAAGAGCTGGTTTCAGACATAGGCACAGAAAAAAAGATGAAGGCAGGAAGTAAGGAAGGAAGGAAGGAAAGAAGGATGGAAGAATTGTGATTATTATTTAACCCTGTGCTGTTCCCTCAGATAAAATGAGCTGGATATTTTTTTGCTGCATGGTTGTGTAATGGGTATTTGCTTTATTTAGTAAACAAACAAGATTACCAAGAGATTTTGTGATCGTTCTGGTTGAAACATGAAATTCGGAAAATGCAATAGTTTGATTTAATGAACACGCCATGCTTTTTGTTAAGCTTGAGTAGGAGTAGCCAAATGAGTAGCCACATTTGGCTAGAGTAGCCACACTCTAGCCAAATGTGTTTATTTATTGTGATCCCTCTGCTAACAAGGTTTTATAACCATTTCCTATGGCAATCCATTGCTATGTTAAGATATAGTATAGCTATGATATTCTTTATGAATACACATATAAAGAAAAACTAATGACAAGTAGTCAGTGTTGAAGGCCAATCCACCATTCTACACATTCATAAATAACTATTCTCATGTAGAGGAACTCAACATTGCAGTCCTGCATAAACACTCCATAGCCTGTCAATGTATTCAAACTATAGTATATACTGCACATTGTTTCAAAAACACTGGGTATGTGGATTCCAAATCCACTCACAAAAAAAGGGGGGGGGGGACATGCAGAATCAATACAGCCTGTGGGGAGTGAAACATTTCTAGCACTTTCCATGACTCTTACAGATGA